>CAJHQQ010006235.1:0-10775 GCA_905132885.1 Moricandia moricandioides | reverse complement strand
ACGAGTCATGGGACCTTCAGGAATGGCTAGAGCATCCTCACCGAGTGGTTGATGCATTGTGGCTTCATGTGGCTCATCTAGACCCTCCTTGTCCTCCTTAGTGATCCGTTCCATGATCACCTCATATGCACTCTTAAAGGTTGCATGCTTGGTGCTTTCCAGGATCACATCAAGAATTGGGATGAGCTCAAAGATCTAACTCAAGCATCAGATAAGGCCAATAACCTGAGGATCATCTTAGAGAATCTTGGAATCAGTTTATCAAGGGAAAAGGAGATCACCAGAGAAGCTACTCCTACTCAAGTGACTGAACAAGAAGCTGAAGAAGTTACTCATCCTGATCCTGAAGGGGGCAATGAACATGAACCAGTAAGGCAACATGGTTCAGAAGTTCATGATCAGGATGGTGTAGAAGATCAAGCAACTGAAACTGCTCAAGATCATGAAGAAGAAGAGCAGGAAGAAGAACAAGACCAGGTTCAACCACTACGAAGAAGCACAAGGATCAGGAAGGATCCCTCCAATTGGGTGAACACAAGGGTCTATTACAACAGTCAGGCAGTGGCTCATCCAACTTCAGTGGTATGCTCATTTGCGCAATTCCCAGTTGAACATCAAGCATTCATCATTGGATTGGATCAAGGATATATTCCTAGGTCTTATAAAGAAGCAATGGAGCTTGATGAATGGAAAGAGTCAGTTAGAAACGAGACCAATGCCATGATTATAAATGACACTTGGTATGAGAGTGAGCTTCCAATGGGGAAGAAAGCAGTCTCAAGTAAGTGGGTCTTCACAATCAAATACTTGGCAAATGGCAAAGTGGAGAGGCGCAAAACAAGACTGGTGGCAAGAGGCTTCACTCAGACATATGGAGAGGATTATGTGGACACATTTGCACCAGTGGCCAAACTACATACCATTCGAATCATCCTCTCTCTTGCAACAAATCTAGAGTGGGAGTTATGGCAAATGGATGTCAAGAATGCTTTTCTTCAAGGAGAGCTAGAAGATGAGGTCTACATGCATCCTCCTCCTGGTCTAGAGCACTTGGTCAAGCCTGGAAATGTTCTAAGACTCAAGAAAGCCATCTATGGACTGAAACAATCACCAAGAGCTTGGTATCACAAGTTGAGTACTACATTAAATGGAAGAGGCTTCAGGAAGTCAGAAGCTGATCACACTCTATTCACTCTTCCTGGTCCAAGAGGCATTGTGGTCATATTGATATATGTGGATGATATAATCATCACAGGCAGTGACAAAGAGGGCATCCAAGAAACTAAGGTATTCCTCAAATCTGTGTTTGATATTAAAGATTTAGGTGAACTCAAGTACTTCCTTGGTATTGAAGTATGCCGCTCTAAAGAGGGACTCTTTCTATCCCAAAGGAAGTACACACTTGATCTTTTAACTGAGGCAGGAAACCTTGGAGGAAGACCAGCCAAGACTCCACTCGAAGAAGGTTATAAAGTGCTGCGTGAGGGGGAGTTTGAAGATGAACCTTATGGAGACTTTAA
Source organism: Moricandia moricandioides (assembly GCA_905132885.1). NCBI lineage: Eukaryota > Viridiplantae > Streptophyta > Magnoliopsida > Brassicales > Brassicaceae > Moricandia > Moricandia moricandioides. The sequence goes on along the minus strand of CAJHQQ010006235.1, from coordinate 9,255 downwards.
GAAGTATAGAAGGATGGTGGGAAAGCTGATCTATCTTACCATTACAAGACCAGACATATGCTTTGCTGTGAATCAAGTCAGTCAGCATATGCAAGCTCCTAAGGTTCACCATTGGAATATGGTTGAGAGGATCATGAGGTATCTAAGGGAAGCTCCAGGTCAAGGTGTTTGGATGGGATGCAATGGAAGCACTGAAATAGTTGGGTATTGTGATGCTGATTGGGCAGGAGATAGGGTTGATAGAAGATCAACCACTGGTTATTGTACATTCATTGGAGGCAACCTAGTGACTTGGAAGAGCAAGAAGCAGAAGGTTGTATCATGTTCAAGTGCTGAGGCAGAATATAGAGCTATGAGGAAGCTCACCAATGAGTTGATATGGATCAAGGGATTGCTTGGAGACTTAGGAATCGAGACAACATCACCAATCACAATGCATTGTGACAATCAAGCAGCTATTCACATTGCCAGCAACTCGGTCTTCCATGAAAGAACAAAACACATAGAAGTAGACTGCCACAAGGTTAGACAAGCTGTGGAGAAGCAAATCATCCTACCTTGTTATACAAGAAGTGAAGACCAGCTAGCTGATATCTGTTGGAATACATGAGTGTTTGTCTCATGTCAAGAGAGTATTCATTTAACTTGTAACTGAATCCCCTTCAACCATACAACAGGAACTCACCATTCAAAAGAAGAGACAACCAACTGGTGGTTGAATCATCTTAAATAGCCTACACTATAACTAAGATCCTAGACAGTAACCTAGTTATGTGTGGAAAAGAAGCTCTAGTTTGAATCTATCCTTCTGCAGCAACACAACACTTTGAGTTTGTGTACTTATGGAGAATGTGAATTAGAATCAGTAAGCTAGAGTAAGAATAGTAGATAAAGACGAGTTTAAGTGAGTTTTACAAGTATTAGGCTGCCTTAAGAGGAAGAGAGTTAAGGCAGCCTCTAAACCATAACTCTAAAACTCCTTACATTGTGAATATTGCTTAGACACAAGCAAGGGAGAGAGAGCCACGAAATTAGACTGAGAGAACTTGTATTGATACTGGATAAAAATTACAAGTGATGGAGAAGCCTTTAAATAGGCAATACACAAGACTAAACAATTATTAAAACAGGGAAACATAAACAAATAATTCTGTAGGAATGAGATGAAGCCAAAGGGGATAGAGCCAAGGTCTGGACGTGCAGGAAGAGTAGAAAGGGACAGGAGGTGAGGCACATCCTTCCTTGGTGATAGTGACAGCTCTACACAACTCCTTATGCACCCATGTGACTCCTTCTTGCTTAATTCAAACCAGATCCTTTCTTTTGAATTCAAACTGGTTTCCTTGACTTCTTAGAGGTTCCCAACGTCCATATTAGTCTCCACAACTTATTCCTTGCCTTGCAAGTCAGGTTAGGTCAAGTGGTAGCTTGTGGATCAAGTCTGTACAAACCGAACCAAATTGCCTTCTCTTATGAACTTATCCTTGGATCATCAACCAGCTTCTTCTTCTAGTCATCCCTTTATTTATTTCAATACTCCCCCTCAAGCTTGACCATAGGAGATCCTTGGACAAGCTTGGAACTGAGAGCACTTGCCTCATTAAAAACCTAAGTTTAGAAAACCTCTTGGGATAAAACCATCACTTAGGGAAAAAGAGTGCAACCACCCTCAGCCTAGGGATTGGCCAGTGAACCTAAGGAGCTTAAGATTATTTTCATGGACTCCTTAGACTCTGGATCATGGCCTTTCTTCAATGGCCAGCAGGTACCAGTGCGTTCCTTGCTTCACACTCATCACACCTTTGAGCTTCTTCTTGTGGTCAGAGCTTGTCTCCCCCTTTCTTTTGGCTACTTGCCTTCATCATGGGTTGAGTCCAAGTCTGCCTTGTTCATGAGCTCAATAGGTACCTGATTCAAACAATGCACAAATACATGCATCAATTCTCAAGGGGCAAACCTATTCAATCATAAGAATGAATATAGATTTAGGTACTTCCCTTGCATAAGTTTCTGAAGAATGGACATTGGCTTCTCATTTTAACACCCCTCCTCAAGCTTGACCTGAGAATAAGAGTATGTGGTCAAGCTTGGAAGATGAGAGCCAATGATGATCACCAATGCCTTGAGACCACAGCCCTCTTGGCTTGAATTGTGATCTTTTCTCTTAAGTGTACTTCCAGTCCACCCTCTTGGCATCAGGTAAGTCACTTCTGAGCAATCTCTCCACTGCTCCATTCATCCTCTCAACCATCTTGGAAGTTAATGGACATAATCAGTGTCCAAAGTGTTGATGGGCAGTGGGCAATCTCCATTGTCAGGAATATGCATCTTGTGCAGGCTCTGATCAACATGGACAGCCTGTCAACAAACACTAAGACAAGCATAAGTAGACACCAAGAGACCAGAACATTGGTTTTCACCAAGTCTGATCTTTAAACACACAATTTAAATAAGCACAACAGCAATAGACAGATATCTTTAAGATCCTATCCTAGAAACACTCTCTGAATCGTAATCAACAAGACTAAGCATTCAGGAAATAACACAATCAATTTGCCAAAGTGCAGAAGCAAGACAACTCTTTCCAGACAGCTTCACTTCAAGACAGTTTAACAACCTTAGGCATATTCTAAACAAGAGTTTGTGGAGAACGTAACCAGAGTAAAAGTAACCAGAAAATAAGTAGAGAGTAGAGAATGATGTAACCAGAGTATTAGTAGCCAGAGAATGGGAGAATTATGGAGAAAGTAACCTGAGAATCGAAGAATGAGAGAATAGAGAACATAGAATTTGATCAAGAGTTCTAATGGACAGAGTTTTGCTCTGTTTTCTTGAGTTTTGCGGAAGCATAAACAGCCAGGAGCATCCATTACTCATCAAGAGTTTGGTGCTTTAGTAGCTGAAACACAATGGACCATGGAACAATTAATTTGCTCACTGATCTTAGACAACTGCCACTAGAATAACTCATGAACTGATGTTTTCCAGGGCTTGCAACAAGAGAACCATCAGAATAACACATAAACAACTGTTTTCTATGGCTCACACAACAAAGAAACCAATGGATCAAAACAATTTGTCCACTGGTCAAAGAGATGCTCCATAAAGAACAAGCTATTATCCAATGGATAAAGCATAATGGTGAAGCATTTTCTAAATCTTTCTCTTCCTCAAGCTTGATTCAAGATACTAACACAAGTACTGACCAAGCTAACACTATATCAGAGTGGGAGAGAAAATATTTATTCAAAACAGAGAGAAAATAGGTGAGTTTAATCCCAAAGAAGAGCAACAAGGCTCTGATACCATGTTGGAATACATGAGTGTTTGTCTCATGTCAAGAGAGTATTCATTTAACTTGTAACTGAATCCCCTTCAACCATACAACAGGAACTCACCATTCAAAAGAAGAGACAACCAACTGGTGGTTGAATCATCTTAAATAGCCTACACTATAACTAAGATCCTAGACAGTAAACTGGTTATGTGTGGAAAAGAAGCTCTAGTTTGAATCTATCCTTCTGCAGCAACACAACACTTTGAGTTTGTGTACTTAAGGAGAATGTGAATTAGAATCAGTAAGCTAGAGTAAGAATAGTAGATAAAGACGAGTTTAAGTGAGTTTTACAAGTATTAGGCTGCCTTAAGAGAAAGAGAGTTAAGGCAGCCTCTAAACCATAACTCTAAACTCCTTACATTGTGAATATTGCTTAGACACAAGCAAGGGAGAGAGAGCCACGAAATTAGACTGAGAGAACTTGTATTGATACTGGATAAAAATTACAAGTGATGGAGAAGCCTTTAAATAGGCAATACACAAGACTAAACAATTATTAAAACAGGGAAACATAAACAAATAATTCTGTAGGAATGAGATGAAGCCAAAGGGGATAGAGCCAAGGTCTGGACGTGCAGGAAGAGTAGAAAGGGACAGGAGGTGAGGCACATCCTTCCTTGGTGATAGTGACAGCTCTACACAACTCCTTATGCACCCATGTGACTCCTTCTTGCTTAATTCAAACCAGATCCTTTCTTTTGAATTCAAACTGGTTTCCTTGACTTCTTAGAGGTTCCCAACGTCCATATTAGTCTCCACAACTTATTCCTTGCCTTGCAAGTCAGGTTAGGTCAAGTGGTAGCTTGTGGATCAAGTCTGTACAAACCGAACCAAATTGCCTTCTCTTATGAACTTATCCTTGGATCATCAACCAGCTTCTTCTTCTAGTCATCCCTTTATTTATTTCAATAATATCTTCACCAAGGCAGCAAGTACCAAAGTCTGTGAGTTCATCCACTCTAAGTTAGGACTCATAGACCTCACATCTCACTGACTTTCCTAGCATGGAGACCTCTACTCTTTTTCCTTAGTATGTTTTTGTCCCACTGGGTTTTGCACACTAAGGTTTTAATGAGGGAGGTTCTTCATGTTTCCAAGCTTGACCATTCCCTATAGTCAAGCTTGAGGGGGAGTATTGAGATGAAGAACCAAAGAGAGACAATGTAAGAAAGGCTGATGAAGACAGAAGAATGATCAAGATGGAGTTATCCACACAGTTTGATCATATCTTGACCTGAAGTGGAGTGCAAGGCAAGCAAGGTTTAGGAATGAACAAAGAGTGTAGGGCAAGCATTCAGGAGAGTCATGTGACCCTTTCTGGTCAATATGGACGTTGGGAGAAGCTGCCAAGAAGAGAAGTCACATGTTGCCTTAAGAATTCAAATGCAAGCAGCTGTCACTTTCACTCCCTAAACCTGTGCCCTTGTCTCTTTCTGTTTAGTCTTTATTTTATTCTTTCTGGTTGTCTATATAGTATGTAACAAGGATCTGAATACAAGCAAGGAGAATAAGTCTCCCATTCTGATTACACTCTCTCTCTCTCTCTCAAACTCGTCCATACTCTCTCTCTACTTGTTCTTCATCATTCTTCATCTGTTCTTCATCATTCTTCATCAAATACTTCACTGTTCTTCATTCTACACATCATAATCTCTCATTCTAACAATTCTTGATAATAATAAAACCAGAATTAATCACGATGTAAGAAGCTTGATTTGGACTCATTAATCAGTGTAGACTCACCCTGAAGTTGAATCAATATCATTGGAGTTATGATGAAGAAGTTATCCCACTTTTAACCGAAGTGATTCCAGTTTGCCCTGTTTGGAGATTTGGCAATTTTTTCTTGATACTAATAAAACCAGAATGAATCACGATGTAAGAAGCTTGATTTAGACTCATAAATCAGTGTAGAATCATCCTGAAGTTGAATGAATATCATTGGACTAATGATGAAGAAGTTATCCCACTTTTAACCGTAGTGATTCCAGTTTACCCTGTTTGGAGATTTGACAATTTCTTCTTGATACAAATAAAACCAGAATGAATCACGATGTAAGAAGCTTGATTTGGACTCATTAATCAGTGTAGAATCACCTTGAAGTTGAATCAATATCATTGGAGTTATGATGAAGAAGTTATCCCACTTTTAACCGAAGTGATTCGAGTTTGCCCTGTTTGGGGATTTGGCAATTTCTTCTTGATACAAATAAAACCAGAATGAATCACGATGTAAGAAAATTGATCTGGACTCATAAATCAGTTTAGAATCATCCTGAAGTTGAATCAATATCATTGGACTTATGATGAAGAAGTTATCCCACTTTTAACCGAAGTGATTCCAGTTCGTCCTGTTTGGAGATTTGGGAATTTATTATTGATACTAATAAAACCAGAATGAATCACGATGTAAGAAGCTTGATTTGGACTCATTAATCAGTGTAGAATCACCTGTTAGAATAAGTGTGTTTAGTGTCTGGTTTGTGTGTAGAAGATGAAGAACAGGAAGAACTAGAGAGAAGGGAGAGAGTATTCGTGAGAGAGTGTAGAGAGAGAGAGAGACGAGAATAGAGAAGTGAGGAATTGTATTCCTTGCCTTAATGGTTTCTTAGGATGCATACATAAATAGGGAAACAACTTGACTAAAGAAAGAATAAACAAATGGTCTGAGTGAGGCAGAGATCAGTCTGGAAAGGCAGAGGGCTCGTCCAGCTGAGGAGAAAGTGACTGGTTGGCTCGTCCAGCTGAGGAGAAAGCGACTGGTCCTTTATGTCTCTCTCATCTGTTTAAACCTTAACTACACATGTGATCTCCTTCTGTCTTGACTCCAACGGACACCTTTCCCTTTCTCAAGCTTAGGCAGATGTTTGAATAAGTCTTTCCCGGTTAGACTCTCCTCTTGTGTGCCGTGCAAGTCAAGTTATGTCTAGGTAGTGTACGGACTTGTACGGATGGTTCTTCTCTTGATCATCCAGACTGCTTCTCTCATCTTGATCTCTTAAGTCTTGCCATTCATTTCTTCATGTCAACATTGCAGAATGGAGGAACCTTACTGGGCCGAGATACAGAAGCTGATGGACGAGCTGGAGCGAGTAGACCCGTATGTGGCAGAATGGACGAGTGGGAAGAGGAGCTGGAACCAGAATGAACTCAGTGTGATTCTAAGGCTTGCAGATCAACTGGAAGACTCAATCTTGGCGTGAAAAACATTATGATCAGAGAAACAGCAAGTGGATCAGCTCCACAGAGGTTGGACAGCCTGGCAACTTCTGGACGGTTTGATCTTTCTCGACTGGACTGTTACACAATCAAAGACCAAAGCTCAAAGACAAGCTCTACTGGCTCTTTTTGATCACGTGAAACAAGAGGAAGAGTTAACCAGCTGAAGACAAACCCGCTTGTGGTTTAATGTGATTTCGATTTTGGTTTTTAAATTAAACCAATGAACCGCAAGACCTTAGATTTAGGATTTCGATTCAGGGTAAACCATTTTCAATTACGGATTAGGATTAGGATTAACTAAACCAACTTGGTTTAGGATAGGGCAAGGACCGTTCTTTTTATTATTTATTAGGCGCCGCTGGAGTCTGTTTTGGCCCAATTCATACAACAGAACTTTCAGCAGAACTGCTTGTCTCGTTATCCGCGTGGTCTCTGTTCAGCTAAATAGGAACATTGATCTTCACTCTAGAGAGTGAATCTCTTGTGAAAACCATCATAGACAATACAGGGTAAACCCTGTTGTCTCTGAGTAGCAATCATCTCTGAATACCATCAACATAGTTTCCCAAGAGAGAAGTCATCAGTCCTCTTGGAGTGCTAGTAGCCTCAGACAACCTCAATCCGTCTACCTTCAAGTGATCTAGGACTCACAGCTACCCAGGCCGCACCAAAGTGGTATCAGAGCACTTGAAGGTTAGGATTGCGTGTATCTCAGGATCTATCATTCCATCAACACTTCTTTCTTTCTCTCTGTTGTAAGCTGAACCGGGCAACCCCTGAAAAAAAAAAGAGGTCTAAGATCTAAAACAGAAGAGATCGGCCAACTCAAAAAGAAAGAAAAAAAAAAAACACAGCAAAATGGAGTTAAGAGAAATACCAGCTGGGGTGGTTAAGCGGTTTTTGGCAACAAATTGCCAAATCTTCCTATCTGCATTCACATAAGAGTTAGTTCTAAAAACTTAGGAGTTAGAGCTCTGTTTCTTAACTGAACTTGTGGGAAAAAGGCAGAGACTTGGCAGCTTTAACTGGGAGTGAGAGGAGTGTTTTGCATTTGTTTTCTTAATTTGTTTTTGCAGGAACAAATGGGCTGAAGAAAGGAGAGATGGAAAGAAGGTCGAGGAACCTTTTCCAGAACATAACCTCACCAACTCAATTTGAGGCTATGATTGCTGAGGATAACTCGTAGATTAGCAGAACTAATCAGGTTGCTAACAATGAATTTCTCCATGTTGCAGGGACAACCACAGGTAAGTTTTCCAATAGAGGGAGGCGTAGGGGCCCAGTCAGAGGAGCACCTACTGAGACCTAGGGAGAGGGCCATAGAAGGTGTTGCTGGAACACCAAGAAGTTTGAACATGATGATCCGGATGAACATCAGATGAAGAGTGAAGCTGGATCATGGATGGACAACAACCTAGGGACAACAAAGGCGTGTGCCAGCTGAATGAGACTGGTAATCTCGCTGAAGATACCTCATTCAAAGGCAAGAATGATCGCTGAATGCCTACTTGGAGTGGGAAAAGAAGATCAAACTGGTCCTTTAATTGTCAAGCAGTTACAGAGGAGAGAAGTCAATGCTAAGTAGTATGAATTTCACTGGCTACTGCATCAAACTGTGGGGAAACAAATTGCAAACAACAAGGCGACGCAATGGAGAGCCACAGTCCTTCATGGTTTGAAATGAAAACAGTGATGAAAAGAGATTTGTGCCAAATCATTATATGGAGAGCATCTCCATAAGAGGCTTGAGAAGACCTTTCTCCAAGGTATCCAAGACCGTGGAGGATTACCAACAGGAGCTATGAAACACTCCATGATCGAAGGCTGGAGTGAATGAGGATATAGAAGCTACTATGGCCAGGTTCCAAGGGGTCTGATAGAGACTATTCAAGCTAGGTGAACTACAAGGTATGAGGACATGGATGAACTGTGCATAAAGCAATTCTGATTGAGCAACGAACAAGAGGAGAGGTAGCAGGACTCAGTTTGGGTCTGCATCCTAAAGTCAACCTCCTCCAAGGATGATAAATCTGAAAGCCTAAAGAAGGAGACACGTGGAATGACAAGGGGAAAGGACCAGTACCCTACAAGATCCAGGAATGTCAAGTTTCAAATGTCCATGGCTTTGACACTATGCTAATATGAGTGTACACACGAGATCATTGATCCTTCTGAGAGTGTGAGGTGAGAAGTGGCAGTGTCAGAGGATGAGGATGATCTGGATGAAGAGCGGAGGCGCTGGCCTCCCTGTCATAAGGAGAGATACCTATGTCATCGCAGAACAGAACCCTAACTGACTCAACCAAAGGCCAAGGACATGAACAAAGAGAGAGAACCTGTTTCATACCAGATGTCTAGTAGTCCTAAACAAATGTGTAGCTTGATCATGCATGGAGGAAGCTGCACAAATGTGGCCAGTGACGACACTGGGAGTGAACAAGTTCAGGCACTTACAGTCTCGCAATCATCCTAAGCCATAGCACACTCACAGTGGCTAAGTGAAGAGGGAGAGATGTGTGTGACAAAACAAGTAAAGGTGCCCCTGATCATTGGGAGATACCAGGATGAGATCACTTGTGATGTTCTGCCTATGGAGGCTAGTCACATCTTACTTGGCCGACCATGGGCAGTATGACAGGAGGGAGTACATGATGGCTTCACCAAAGACACTCCTTTGTTCACAGGAAAGCATCACT
>CAJHQQ010006234.1:0-10778 GCA_905132885.1 Moricandia moricandioides | reverse complement strand
TTGATACGCCCCGGTTCGAGCACCGACCTGCTTGGGTCATGGACACCACCCAAAGTGGTGATCTTGTCAACCAGCTCGACCCAACCAAGGTTTCTCCACCAGGTCGTGCTGATCACACCGACCGAGCCGCACGTTCTGTCCACTGTATTGACCCGCGTACGTCCGAAATGGAGCTTTGGCTGGAGCCACGACCAGGAGACCGAACTGACCGTACCAGAGCTCGTCTTTCACGACCAACTCGATATTCGAAGACCCACGGTCGATCCAGACTTAGCTTGGGTCGTGAGGAAACCGAAGACGGGCATGCATTCTCATCCGTCGGACCATCCGGACAGTCCCGCATGCGTCCTTATCTTTACCCCGTGCATCCATCTCGTTCGGATGCATCTGGACGCTTGGACGAACCTTGACCAGGCTGTCTCAAAATCATCACTTTGACTGGTCTTCATCATTTTCCGCAACTTTGACCAAGACTGCATCAATTTCTACAACTATGACTCTATAATAATTATCTAGTCAAATGTTGTATTTTCTAGACATCATTTTCCGCACTTTCTTTATTGCTTTCTTTGACTACATCTAGTATAAATATGTAATCTCTACAATGAATAAGAGCAGTTCATTTTGGTTTCATTTTTGTTTCTTCTCTGAGTGAGAGAGAGAGTTCTTAGCTAGTTCATCGGTTTGAACCGGCTTGTTGATTTGGTGGTCAACCAATCATCTTTGTGTGTTATTTGGTGGTTAGCCAACGCACTACAACCGTTCTTAGGTGGTTAGCCTTAGATCGTGGGTATATCAAGAGTCATTCCGCACCTCTTGACGATCCTATCAATCCATCCCAGTTCCAGAAGTGCCTTCGCATTCTCGGTTCATATCCAACACCCGGCCAAAGCCATCCTTCCGATTTTGGGCGTATCATTTGGTATCAGGGCCACTTTGGCTGGTTTGTTTTCATTATTATTTTCATCTTATCATCTATTCATCATTTTCTTTTCTTATTTCTTTTTGGATCCGGGCTGTTCCTTTACTCCCTTGTGATCGCCATTTTAAAAAAAAAAAAGAGAAAACGATTTAAAAAAAAATAGTAAAAGTTTTGGTTTGAATCACTTCTGAAGAGAAATCCAGGGGGAGTGGTGGAAGAGAAAGCCTGCTGGCCGAGGAGAAATCCGGCCTTAGGACAGTTAAGGCGGATCCACACAAAAAAAAAATCTCTTCATCTTTCTTTCTCTTTTCTTTTTCCCACAAAGTTATTTAGGTTTTTGATTGCTGATTTTTGACTGCCTATCATCCTTTGAACCAGTGGAAAGAACTCTGAGCGATCACCTAAAAATCGAGAGCTAAACACTTTGAGAGTGTGAGGATTTTATTTGCTAACTTGGTTGTTCAGTGTTTTCAGGATGTTTGAACTTCTCAAGAAATCAAAACCATTACAAGATGATGTCTTCTTTCCTTTTAAAATTGTTTCTGAAAAAGAGCAATTAATTTCTAGAAATAAGAAACAGTTTGCTTCTAATGGATTTGACTTTGTGCAGAAACAAAGGAAGAGACAAAACAGGTCTGATGATGAGAAGAGGGTCAGAAGTGGTGATCGTCCCTTCATCAAAGCCAAGAGAAGCAACCGTGAGGTGCTAGATCAGAACGAACTTCAAACTTATGCCAGCTTGGAGAAAATGTTGCATAAGGCAATTCATGCTATCCGGCAACTCAAAAGGAAGGGAAACACCAACACTTCTTCAGCACCAAAACAACAATGTAATTCTTCTTATCTTTCAAATTCTGATTTGAAAACTAATAAGATTTCTTTTGATAAAAGCAAAGCTGTGAAACCCACAAGCAAAGCTCATTCTACCAAGTGTTTCAAATGCCATAGAGTCGGCCATTACGCTAACAAGTGCCAAAACCAGAAACCGTTGGTGACATTGGAGGAAGTTGAAACCGAGCCAGAAAAGGAAGGACTTTCAGATCCATTGCCAATTTTCGATGACTACCCACATGAACCGAATGAAGGGTCAGATGGAAAGAAAAACTGTGGTCATCAAACAAACCAAGAAGGATCTTCGTCCATTCTAGAGCCAGACCAAACCCAAGGTGAGCAATGTATTGATTATGATTCTTTTGCTTATACCCCTTTTCCTTTTAATGTTCCAGATTTGAGGACAAATCTTTTTGAAGAGGGAGAGTATGATACGCCCCGGTTCGAGCACCGACCTGCTTGGGTCATGGACACCGCCCAAAGTGGTGATCTTGTCAACCAGCTTGACCCAACCAAGGTTTCGATGCTTGCCATGTTCTCTCGGGCCGGCCTTGGCAATTTGACAAGAAGGCAGTGCATGATGGCTTCACAAACCGCACTCGTTTGATCACAAGGGAAAGAAAATCACCTTGGTGCCTTTGTCACCTTCGGAAGTCCATCAAGACCAGGTCCAACTCAAGAAGAACCGAGACCAAGACTCTAAGGCTGATAAACCTGAGACCAGTACCAGAAACTCCAACTTCTTTGTCAAAGAAAGTCAGGTAAGGAAGTCTCTCTGCTCTCAAAAGCCATTACTCTTACTTGTTTATAAAGAGTCTCTCTTGGCCTCATCTTCTTCTGACCTTGCACCGGAGATTCCGAGTGAGTTTTTAGGTATCTTGCAGGATTATTCTGATGTGTTTCCAGAAGAAAATCCTAAGGGATTGCCACCAGTGAGAGGCATTGAGCATCAGATCGATCTCGTCCCGGGCGCCTCTCTACCGAACCGACCAGCGTACCGCACCAATCCAGTCGAGACCAAGGAGCTGCAGAAACAGATCAACGACCTGCTTGAGAAGGGATACATCAGAGAGAGTCTCAGTCCCTGTGCAGTGCCTGTTCTACTCGTACCAAAGAAGGATGGCTCCTGGAGGATGTGTGTGGACTGCCGGGCCATAAACAAGATCACGGTAAAGTATCGACATCCTATCCCTCGCCTTGATGATATGCTTGATGAACTCCATGGTTCTAAGTACTTTTCTAAGATAGATTTGAAAAGTGGCTATCATCAGATTAGGATGAAAGAAGGTGATGAATGGAAAACGCCCTTTAAAACAAAACTAGGTTTGTATGAGTGGCTTGTCATGCCCTTTGGTCTCACAAAGGCACCTAGTACTTTCATGCGCCTAATGAATCATGTCTTGAGGTCTTTTATTGGTCATTTTGTTGTGGTTTACTTTGATGACATTCTTATTTACAGCAAAAGCCTTGATGAGCACAAACAGCACCTGAAATCTGTTCTTGAAATCCTTAGAAAGGAACATTTGTTTGCTAACCTTGGAAAATGTTCTTTTGGCACAGATCATGTGGTCTTTCTAGGTTTTGTTGTAGGTGCAGATGGCTTGAGAGTGGACGAGCAGAAGGTCCAAGCAATCCGAGACTGGCCAATTCCGACCACCATTGGTGAAGTGAGAAGCTTCCATGGCCTTGCCGGCTTCTATAGGCGACTTGTTCAAAACTTCAGTACCTTGGCCGCTCCTCTTACTGAAGTAATCAAGAAGAATGTGGGGTTCAAATGGGGACCAGCTCAGGAAGAAGCATTCAAAATCCTTAAAGGGAAGTTGACTAATGCCCCTTTACTTGTACTTCCAGATTTTTCTAAGGCTTTTGAAATTGAATGTGATGCTTCTGGTGTTTGTATTGGTGCTGTGTTGATGCAGGATGGAAAACCAGTGGCTTATTTCAGTGAGAAGCTTGGAGGTGCCATGCTCAACTACCCCATATACAACCAGTAACTCTATGCCTTGGTGAGAGCCCTTCAAACGTGGCAGCACTATCTTTGGCCTAAGGAGTTCATCATCCACACTGACCATCAGTCTCTAAGACATCTTAAGGGTCAGCAGAAGCTCAACAAGAGGCATGCTCGTTGGATGGAGTTCATTGAGACATTCCCTTATGTGATCAAGTACAAACAAGGTAAGGAGAATGTTGTGGCCGATGCATTGTCTCGAAGGTATACTCTTCTCTCAGCCCTTGAAACTAAATTGCTTGACTTTGAATTTATCAAGGATCTTTATGCCTCTGATCAGGATTTTAAAGAGATTTTTCGAAAATGCACCAAGGTTGCTTATGGGAAATACTTTCAAATTTCTGGTTTCTTATTCTTTGATAACTGTTTGTGTGTGCCCCAATGTTCTTTGAGGGAGTTGTTTCTCAGGGAAGCTCATGGAGGAGGACTTATGGGACACTTTAGTGTCAAGAAGACTTACAAGGCGGTTCATGACCACTTCTATTGGCCAAGTTTGATGAAAGATGTTGAGAGGATCTGTAGCCGATGTGTGGTGTGCAAGAAGTCTAAGCCTGAAGCATCAAACCACGGTTTGTACTCAGCTCTACCCATTCCCTCTCATCCTTGGGTAGACATTTCTATGGATTTTGTGCTTGGTTTGCCTAGGTCCAAAGCTGGACGAGATTCTATTTTTTTGGTTGTTGATAGGTTCTCAAAAATGGCTCATTTCATTTCTTGTCACAAAACTGATGATGTTGTGCAAGTTTCAGATTTATTCTTTAAGGAAGTTGTTAGATTGCATGGAATGCCTAAGACCATTGTCTCTGATCGTGATGCTAAGTTCCTTAGCTATTTTTGGAAGACCCTGTGGTCTAAGCTAGGTACTAGATTGATGTTCTCTACAACTTGTCATCCGCAAACTGATGGGCAAACTGAAGTAGTTAATCGAACCTTGTCTGCTTTGCTTAGATCTTTGGTTAAAAAGAATCTTAGGACTTGGGAAGAATGTTTGCCTCATGTTGAGTTTGCTTATAACCATGCATTGCATTCAGCTACTAAGTTTTCTCCTTTTGAGGTTGTTTATGGATTTAACCCCTTGTCTCCACTTGATCTTTTACCTTTGCCTTTGAGTGAACGAGTTAGTACAGATGGCAAGAGGAAGGTGGACACGATCAAGAAGCTGCATGAACAGGTCCAGGCCAACATTGAAGCCAAGACCAAAGGCTACAAACGACTTGCAGACAAGAAGAGAAAAGAAGTGATCTTCCAGGAAGGTGATCTTGTTTGGGTCCATTTGAGGAAGGAACGATTCCCAGAACAAATGAAATCCAAACTCATGCCCCGGGTCGATGGTCCATTCCAGATTGTCAAGAAACTCCATGACAATGCTTACCAGCTTGATCTTCAGGGTAAGTATGATATCTCTTCAAGTTTTAATGTTTCTGATTTATCTCCTTTTCTTGCAGATGATCCGGATTTGTGGTCAAATCCTTTTGAAGAGGGAGGGAATGATGGAACCCAGGACCTGGACCAGGACTTGGAGCAGACTCAGGACGATCAGATCAGTCCAACTGAGGTTCAGCCATTCAGCCGTACCAGATCAACGGACAGAGCCGTGTACCGGATCGACCCACTTGCACCCGGACGCGACCTAAGGATGGATCCACGACCTGATGACCGAATCAGCCGACCCACAGGCGTTCTTCCCCGACCCATTCGTCATTCTAGAGCCAACAGTCAAGCCAGAACCCATGATCATCATGAAGAATCAGATTCTGGACTTAGCCTATCTTTCCTGGCCCGTTTGGGACGTACCGCACGACCGGATCAGGCTGATCTCGACTTTTCCGACCACTTTGATGATTTCATGATGATCGATGCATCCAACTTCTCCAAGGGATGTTACTTAGGCTCTCTGAAGATTTGGGTCGAGCTATCTCTTCATCCGTTCATGGATCATCGATGATCAACCATGCGGGCAGCCTTGCGTCCGTCCTTCTCCTTACCGCGGACGACCTAATCATCACAGCATGAACCTGGACGCATCATGAACCTGGACAGTCAATGAATCTTGCCAAGTCTTCATCAAATTCCGAGTTTTGACTAGTCTTCTCTTGTTTTCCACACTTTGACTAGATCTAGTCAAATATCTATTTTCTATGTAATGTTTTTCCGTGATTTCTTTATTTCTCTCTTTGACTCAAAGTAGTATAAATATGTAAACTCTTTGATCAATCTATCACATCGATTTTTCTATTTCTCTTTTGAGTTTTCTCTCATTGTTCTTTGGTTAGAACATTCATATTTCACTTGGTGAGGTTATCTCCAAGCGAGCCACTTCGTTGTGTTGGACCGGTGTGTCACATCCGGCAACCTTAGAATCTCTGGTAGTATCTTTGGGCTATTCCGCAACCCTTAGTGTCACCCTCGATTCAACAGTTCTCTTCGGAGTCCATATCATCCGTACCGAAAGAGTGATCCTTATTTTGGTTCTATCACCAGGAACATAGTCCTTGGCCTTCTCCGGACTGATCATGATCGAAATCAATATGGTCTGTATGGATTCATTGGATTTTGATCATGGGAATATCTTAGTGGGGATTTATCAGGAGTTTTAGTGAATTTTAATTAGTTTTAGAGCATGTTTGGAAGAGGTCGATTTTGGACCAGAAACATGGGTAGTTCTATGGATGGTTAGGGCCGAGGGGTTAGATCACCATAGATTAGACTACCCTTGTGTTGGTTAAGTAATGGTGGTTGTCTTAGATGGTAGTCTGAGTATGGCCGTGAGGTTATGCTCTGAGTGGTTAGTTTGTGGTACTTAGTTAAGTGAACCGAACCATTCAACGTTAGATATGTTTGTTAGGATATCGGATTGTACTTACATGCATGTGTTGTGATGTGTATAGTTTCATGATCTGACTTGGATCGTGGTAAGGCTAGGGAACCATGAAGATTCCAGCCGAGTGAAGATGTGTGGTGTGTGGGTAGATCGGATTAGGAATGAACTTATGATAGCATATTGTGCAAACTGAACTTATGTATTGGGTCACACGTTTATATCTATATAATGACTATTTCTTTCTATCTAACCTTAGATGTTTATAGTGTTTGTATGAATTAAATTGATTGAACCTCATCTGATCGAAAAATGACTTAGCAAAATATTAGACATAAAATAAAATAAAACAATCTAGTTTAGTCAAGTAATAAGGCTGCGAGTCCTAGTTGGATTTATGAGCCAGGATCGGGTCTTACAATAGGTAATGTACTAGAACTCAAATTCAATAACTCGAATTCAATAAGTAGGATATCTAGCACTCGCATGGAAGTTTAATCAAATGTCTAATTCCTATAATTCTAGCTATCATAAGCAAATTAGGAAGAGTGTCGATTGATATTATGGAGTGTCGATCGACGCTTCTAGATAAGCATTAAAGCTCAACATAATTATTATCATGAGTCGAACCCACTATCATGGTTGTCAATTTTCCTATGTTTCAGATTTATAGGTAGCGACTCTAGAACACAAGCAGTAAATCAATTATGTGAAGTATCCAATTAAATGACCTTAGCAGTTCTATGTTTTACAAGTTTATCAAAACCATAGAACAAGTAAACTACTCAAACATAGTAAAGCAAATCATCGAGATGAATTGAATTAAAAGATAGAGTAAGAAATATTGGAGTTTCAATATAAAATCTCTGAAGAAGTCTTACTCTTCTCTCCAAACCCTAATAAAAGCTTCAAA
Source organism: Moricandia moricandioides (assembly GCA_905132885.1). Classification (NCBI taxonomy): domain Eukaryota; kingdom Viridiplantae; phylum Streptophyta; class Magnoliopsida; order Brassicales; family Brassicaceae; genus Moricandia; species Moricandia moricandioides. The sequence goes on along the minus strand of CAJHQQ010006234.1, from coordinate 3,286 downwards.
GAATATATTTATGTATCTCATGGTGTCTTGCCTAAACAATGGCATAAAAGCTATATTACTAGGTATAAAGTCAGCAAATGATAATCTTGTAATAGGTGGAAACTACTGTCCCAACCCCAATATCTGTAAATAAAGTCGGCTTGTCTCGCACGGGTGTTAATGCTACTAAGGATAGTGTCGATCGACACTCTTTCTATATCTTGATTTTGACTTCTTTGAACTTCTAAGGGTTACTTCATCTTTTAACTCCAATAAGCTGTATGATCTCCACAATGCTCTAAAACATACATAGACATGGAAATACTCTAAAATAGGACTCGAAACATAATGTAAAGACTCGGACTTATAGTATGGCTAAAAACTGGTAAAATCTATAGTATATCATATGACAGAGCTAATCATATAAATTTGGTGACATCCGCAAAACCACAGAAGAAAGGTAGCCACACGACAACCTTCGCGCTGTGCACGAGCCGACTTGACTGAAGTCGTCACCTTTTCTTGAGTAAAACAAGACTCTGAACCAAGACAAGGTGCCAAGTCGTGGAGGAACGAGAGAGCTTCGACTCCACTCCACAACGGATCAGGAAAAAGACAGAGCAGAGAGGAGAGAGCTCTCCACAAATACTCATGTGTTGCCGTTCTTGAAGAGAATCACCAGATCGAGAAAGAGGAAAATCAGATTTGTGACACCAACACCCAAAAACGACTCCTTTACCTCTAAACTCTCGCTGACTTGTCAGGACTCCAGAATTGAGCAACAGTGGAAGAATCTATCTTCTTCTGGAGTGGATCTAGAAGACCTCCAACAAAACCAACTCCATAGCTCTGGACATATCGACGACGAGGAAGAAGGGTGGACAGAGAAGCAAATGGAAAAGGAGATAAGGAGAGGAAAATCCTCCGTTGCTGGAGCTCACGTTCACCAACACCGGAGCTCACGTTCACCGACGCCGGAGCAAGCAAAGAGACGAACCAGTTTCTGCTTTAGAGAAGGATGTGGGAGATTAGAGAGAAACTTTTTTGAGCTATTTTAATCATGATGTTGATAGTACATATTTTGATAAATTCCCTATATATTAAAAGAGAATCACTTTTAAATAGAACTATTTAATGTGTTCGCATTAATAACATGACATGTTATCACTAGATGTTTTCTAAAGAAAAAATTACATTTGACAAGAAAAACGCTTCTAAAAATTTAATATATGTTCACACTAATAACATGTTCCTCTAAAAACTTTTGACTTTTTTTTTGCTGTCAACATATACAGACTAATGACGATTCTGCAAACCAAGCTGGTAATTGAGCATCTATATGAACAACAAACGACAGTTACTTCCTGGCACTACACGCAAGACTGTTCGCCCTTGAATTATGCATCCGTGGTATATTAATGAGCTCCGAGCTGTGGAAACTTCTATTCAGTATCTTGATATCTTCCAGATAACTTCCAAAGGCTACTCATTCATCTCGTTTCGAAACCATCTTCATAGTTGTAAACAATCCGTTGCAAAAGTAACATAAAACTGACTTAGATTCCTAATAAAGCTTTTGACATGTGCATGGATTTTAGAACTAAAGTTTTAAAAAAAACTTCAGAAATATCTTCATAAATAAAACTTTAAAAAAATTGATCGAAATATATTCAAATTTTTATTATAGATTTTGACTTATTTATTTATGATTATTTTCTTTAAAGTTTGATTACAAATAGAAGTGTTATTTATTTTATTTTAAATGGCAAATGATAAAACATCTATATAAAAATAACTAACTGTTATAATTATACAAAATAATCAAAAAACGTGAATTATAACTTCTTTATTATATGTTACCTAACTATTAGTTTAAATTACATTACATATCACTAAATTTGTAGGAAAACCTCAACTAATGTTTTATTAATAGATACTATCACTAATAACTGTAAAAGTATATGTGCATCTTTCTATTCTATACATTCTATCTACTGTAAAATAAAAACATAAGCTTTAAAATTTTAAATTCATGTTTTTAAACAAAAATATTCACCTGCGTAAGGCGAAGATTACTATCTAGTACCACTGGTATATAAACAGTAATTTGTAATTCTGAACATTTAATACACTTAACACGTATTTTAATATTGAGCTTAATATATATCCCTTCGACTGTTGGACACTTGTGATTAGACGTTAGAGTCACAATATTTGAGATTTATTGGACTGTTTTAAACCAATTGATACACTATCGCTCGTATCAAAGTTATATTTTTTGACTTAAAAGGCTATCTTATCACTCAAATTAAAGGTGGTTTGGCAAATTATAGAGGATAAAATACCTTATAAATACAAAGCATATGAAAGTTCGAGCAGTCTTTTGCCAAAGTGTATGCAGTCCACTTTGTGCCCACATGAATGAATGATCTTGAAGTCTTGGAGTCTTTCTCGAATAGATGCTCTCTGTGAATTCGATCCTTAGTATTACACCTGATCTCTCTTAGTAGATTATTGTTTTGTGTGTTAGGATAAGGGGTTAATTTAATAGTTAATAATTGAGGATATTTAACTCTGCTATAACATAATACACCTGTCAAATTTGGCGCCGTTGCCGGGGAGCATTGATCGCCATTAGATTTAATTTCTAGGATTTGTCTAGGTTTGTTTTTTACTTTCAAAATTACTAAATTTTTCTTTTTCTTGTTTTTCAGGTGCATGCAAAAGAGTACCAGGAGAAATAAAGACAGGAATTACTAGTTTCTCAACTCACATGAACTCGAACGTATCGATCCGCGAATAAAGACGACAAGCATCAATCGACGACAACTCTACTAACGTTGACGATGAGACTTCTCGGATAGCATCGACCGACATCAGAACATCGCAGCATCGATCGGCAGTCACTACACCACATCGGTCGATGAACACATAACCCGCATCGATCGAAAAAAGGTCGTCAGTAGCGAGTAAGATTGCTTGCGTCTATTGTAGTGGTTCATAATGAGGAAGGAGACTTGCATGACCTCACGACGGTCATCTGCGATAATGCAGCGGGTCACGATATACGAATAGACGGACTGTGTCTGATACGAGCAGATAGCAGAACGCTTCATTAGCTAACTGAAGCTACGCCCAAGCTGCTGCGAGAACATGGCTGGATACAAGATCGTCAGACAAGTTCTAAGCAACAGATCCACATTCTTCTCCATCTTTGAGAGAAACGATTTGAGATCAAGCCCGCTTTCTTTGGACTTGTAGCGCAGACACCGTACCAATGGGTTGCGACATGAGCACGCCATGGATC
>CAJHQQ010006233.1:0-10798 GCA_905132885.1 Moricandia moricandioides | reverse complement strand
ACGTTTCCGTAATCCATATTGTTTAATTTATATATACAGACTTTAGGGTCACTTTAGAAGTATGAAATCCAATTCCATTTGCCATGCGGGTCATTATAACACGTATTCTGACCCATTCTATATCATATGATTCAATGATATACCAAGTTGCTAAACGAACTCAAGGTCAATGTTCTCTTCTGCTTGTGCGTGCTTTCAAATTTTCACACAATAAAGTATTTTGACTACATTAAACAGTATATAGTATAGTAAGCGCTATAAGCTGTATTGTAGGTACGCGCTGAGCTAACTCAAAAACTTCGCCTCCCCTACCTATTACCATCCTCCGCGAGCGCTCCACGTCCTCGTTTCAATCTCTAGCATCCCCTGCTCCACCATCACAGTCCTCGCTCCCTGTGCGTGACTCATTCCACTTACCCTCTTGCGTCTTCTCTTCAGCCTCCACCACACACCCTCGCTCACTGCAGCCGTCTCGTCGTCCCCGCGGTCTCGCGCTCCCAAAGGAAGTGATCTGCCGGTGGTTCTTCCATCTTCATCAAGTGCTACCTCCTCATCCCTACCACTAGCCGCGTTAATACCCCTACACATCTCCTCACCTACCTCTTCGCGACCCACTCGCCTATACAGTTTCTCGTTCGCGTCGTCGCATCCTGTATACCCCTCTCTCGCCCTTGACCCGTAAGCTTTCGTCATCTGCCCCCTGCGCTTCTCGTTACGCTTCCTGCACATAAGCTTCCGCCATTGCCGTCGCATTCCTCCCCCACTGAATAAATTCATCAAAATAGAAGCACCACGTGGATTATCAAAAGGTTTAGCTCTATTCATTTGAAATTTGAAGTTTTTTCTTTCAAAAACACCCCGCACGTTCATCCCTTCTCACCCTATCCGCGCTTTGATACCAGCTAATTTTTCTTTTCAATTTGGATTTTTAGGTTTGAGATATGAGAGTAAAACTAATTAATTTCATACAATAATGTTTTGAATTAATTTTACAATATATACTTATAATTTCACGTTTTATATTTATTTATTTTTTTTTTTTAAATTTTTCTGTTAAGAGACGTCTCTTAGGTCTCTTATTTAAGAGACGGTTCTTAAGTTTTCTTAGTTAAAAGTTAAGAAACGTCTCTTAGAAAAGTTAAGAACCTCATGCTAAAGGCATCATTATCCAAGTATCTTAGAGTGTATCTTAGAGGAAGGGGTCCCACAAAAATTTAAGATATGGTTCTAAAAACTCTTAATTAAGAGTTGTATCTTGCACTGTTTGCAGGCCTCACTAATATGTGGCAGCCCGCGATTATTTTTTTTTAATTTTTTTTTAAAAAAAAAATCAAAAAGAAAATAATAATAAAATACCCATTGGGTATCTAGGGATAACGATGCTCTAAGAGACCTGTAATAAACATGCCATCTTTTGAGTTTGGTGCTACGTCCCATCGACTATATTGATTTTCATTTCAGTCCCACGAATTAAGTGGAATTACTTGAGCATCCTGATTTTTGATTTGTTCTTTAAACCCCCTAAATTTCTTATTTTCGGGTCATTTTGCCTTAATTTAAAGGTTTCGTTAGTTTTTTTTTAGCTAGCTTTGTGGAAACTTGGGGCACAGTGAAATTGTTTTCATTAGTTTGGGTGAAAGTTTTCCTTTATTTGGATAAGTTCGATTTAATTTGATTTTGGATTAGACTCGAAAATGAATTAGGAAGATCATATTGTTTTAGCAAATTAGCCATGCTATTATTTGCAATATGGCAAACTTAATGACATACATATCCACTCTATGTAATAAAAAACTACCAATCATTCGAGAATAAACAAATGATTAATAATCATTATCGTATGCACTTTATGAACTTTTGTAATGAGAACCTTTTGATTTCTCATAATAAAGTATCAACATACATCATGTGATGTATACGTATATATAAATTAAACACGATCTCAGTCAGCCTTACACTTCCAGGGGGAACATACGAAGTTTTAAAAGTATTCTTAAAAGTTTCAATCAAAAACAACTTCAAATTGTCTTGATGTCCTCGTGTCCTATTGGTGCAGAATTTTCATCCTCATCCATATTCAACCTAACGCGTTCGTTACTTTATATATACCGTGTATCAATTATATATTATATATCATTACTAACATATATTTTCATGTGGATTATCTACATGAACATGTTGTTTCCAGAAATATATACATGAATATGTTACATATCAAACGATCTCTTTATTGGAGAAATTGCAATTTTACTACAAGTTTGATACCACTTTACAAAATAAATGACAATTTTCAAAAATACATTAATTTTTTGATGAAAATATACTTAATTAATTTTTCTAAATATTTATAAAAATTAAAAACTCAACCCCACCTCTTTAACACTAAACCCTAAACAATAATTAATAAAATGTAAACCTAAATGTTAATATATTTTTAATAGTGTGTATTTTTTTAAAATAGTACTTATCTTTTGCTATTCTTACCAATTTCTCCTTTTCATTTGAATCTTAAACTACACAACAAACTATTTGCAGACTTCATGAAAAGTTAGTTATAGGAAAAGCTCTCTAATTTTAGATTTTGGGGATTAGTTTAGCTCACTATCGTTGATGAATATCCCGGTTTTAGCTATTATATATATTTTTAATTCGTGATCGAATTTGAATATATATATTTCTATATTCAGTTGTACGTACAATTTACAATTTTTCTTTGCATGCTCGTATCTAGGATAAATATATGAAAACATACTTACACATATATAATATACAATAGATGTATATATGAATCATATGCAATTATTGTGTTAATAATAACGTTAGACATATATTTACACATGTAAGTAACGAAATACCCCCAAAGAATATTGGCTCTTCAGATAAACCAAAGTACAACAAAGCATCTTCAGAGAAAAGTTGCTAAGAAAAGAAACGCCATGTGGCATATCAATTAACCAATTATTTACATACTAGTTATGTGTATAAATACAACTCGGCTCTTACAAGTAAGACCACACAAAGACAAGAGTTCTCGAGACGTGGAAACCATAGAGAGAAGAAACACACATACCTCACAAAGACAAGAGTTCTCCTACAAATTAAGCAAAGTATGGTGTCTCAAAAGCTGGAGTTTTGCATCGAATTAGTGAAGATTGCTGTCGTTTTTGTCACCACCGTGGCTGGATCTGTAGAAGAAGCTTTCCGTAAGCCCCAGCCGGCGCTTCCGGCAGTTCATGACGGTGGCCGGAGCAGTTACGCCAACGTTCCCATTCCTCTTGTTGGATTCATGTGATGAGTTTTTTTTTTGGTTTTGGTCTTGTTAAAGTTAGTATCTCTCGTGCCATGTGGCGTTTTGGAAGTTGTTGATTTGTGTATAAGTTTTGGAAGAGTTACTGATGAATAAAATCGTCGACGTTTATAAAAAATTTGAGTACTAATCGCTTTTAAGCTAATACTAATAAGCATAACTTTGACTCTTTGAGTAACCATTTAATTTCTTTACACGAATTCAGGTCTCAGATGAAATATGTAACCAAGTTCAAATTCATATAATGAATAGATTGGTGAAGTTAATTTCCTTTCAATTTAAATTTACATATTATTTAAATAAATAGGTTTCATCTTGTTTTTTTTTTGGGAAATAAAGCGAGTATTTTTTAATAAGAAATTTGGAATTTTAATCTTCTCATGATCCATAAGTCAACTTAGTGTGATTAGCTAAGAAACAACAGTTTAGATACCCTTGCAAGTTGCAACAATCTTCACTAATATTTTTTTTCTGATGTATCCATCATTTGAGTTTGGTGCTACGTCGATCCCATCAACTAATATATTGATATTCATTTTAATTCCACGAATTAACTGGAATTACTTAATTACCTCGATCTTTTTGATTTTTTATTTAAAACCCTAATTCTCTTATTTCGGGTACTTTGCTTTTTCAAGGTTTAATTAGGGATTGTCTTAGGGTTTCTGTAAACTTGAGAACAGTGAAATAAAACTCTTGATTTTCATTAGTTTGGACTATATTTTTCTTCCACTTGTGCAAGTTTTGATATAATTTGGTTTTGTATTAGATTTGAATATGAATTAGGACGATCATAAATCCTTTATCAAAAAAATGAATTAGGACGATCATATTCTTTTAGCAATAATTCATGTTGTTATTTGTAAATATAGCAAACTTAATAACATACATACAGATTCCTCTTTATGTAATAAACAAATACCAATCATTCGAGAATAAAGAAATAACTGATAATCATTATCGTATGCAATTTATAATCAGCACTTTTTGATCTTTTGTACCGAGAACCTTTTGATTCCTCATAATAAAGTATCAACTTACATCGTATGATGTATATGTGTGTATTATTAAACAAGATCTTAGTCATCCTTTACACTGACAGGGGAACATACGAAGTTTTGCAAGTATTTTATCCATGCAAGCTAATCAGAATATATATAAAGTTTTCAATCAAAAAACAACATCAAATTGTGTTCATGTTATCGTCTCCTATTGGTGAAGAATTTTCATCCTGATCCATAGTCAACAAACCCTTATGTTTGCATTTAAACTATATATTTTTAAATAATTCATATCCAACATATATTACAATGTGGATTATATGCATGAACATGTGTTTTCTTTTGATAAATGTATACATGAACATGTTATCAGTTAGAAGACCACTTTATTTGAATCTTCAACTATACAACAAAGTGTATTTAGCAAACCACTTGTAGACTTCAGGAAATTATAGATATAGGAAAATCTCTCTAATTTTATATTTAATTAGTAGACTAGTTTAGCTAATTATGGTTGATGAATATCCAGTACTGTGACTATCCTTGTTTTTATTTGGTAAAGAAAAGAATATCATAGTTTTCAGCTATATCTTATATAATGTAAATATAGTTTATTTCACTCTAGGACACGTTATCTGTTTTTATTACACTAGAGGTCAGTTGTTGCTACTGAGGTACTTTATCATGGTTAAATACATAATTGCCATCGAAATGCTTAACTAAATGAGGGGTTTTGGGTAATTCCCCAGTAAACTAGTGTATTGGGCTGATTATGATTTTTGAATTTTGAATTTGGGCTCGTTACCTTTTATTGAGTTTCCCTTTTATTTCACTAAAGCTGTTATTTATTTACAATTATATTTTTATTTCTTTTATCAGTTTCTGTAAAAGAGAGAGAGGGATCGAAGGTTTCCAGCGAACGACGGTGTAGAGAACGACGATGATTTTGACGATGGAGGATGACGGAGACAAAAATTTCGTCGCAAAAAAGTGGGCTTAGAAAGGAAAAGATAAAGGTAAGTCATTTGTGGCTAGGGTTTTGATTTGGGGGTGGGGATAAAAGGTTTCAAATCGTGGATTAAGGTAACGATTCGTGGTTGGGGAATTCCGATTTGCGGATTAGGGTTTTGATTTGGGGTTGTGGGTTCTTTTTGGGACTTGAAGAAGCTGAGTTTTTTTTCTTTGTGTGTGTTACAGAGAAGGCGTGTTGTGAACGGCCGCTGGGCTTTTACTGGTGCTGGGCTTCGTCCGACCAACGAGTGCTGGGCTTTTACTGGTGCATAGAGATTTAAGACACACAGATGCAACAAGGCGCAAACAGAGGAGGAAGTCGCGAAGGACAGGTTACCGCTGCGTTTGTTTGCGACAGACCGATTGCTCAGTTATGTTAGGGAGAAGCTATCACAACACATTTTATTGGCCTTTTCTGCGGTGCTAGATGCTGAGTTTGATCCCGAGGTCAGTTTGTGTGAATGTACATGTTTGCATGTAGATGCGAACTAGTGGCTGCGAATATGTATTTGTATGTTTATACTATGGTTTGTTGTAGGTGTACAAGTATGTATGCTTGTACATGTGTACAAGTATGCTCGCTTATAGATGTGTACAAGTATATCCGCATGTACATGTGTACAAAAACTGTCTGTGGCTAAAAGTGTACAAAGTTCTGATGTTTCTTCTGTGTTCTTTGCAGCTAAGCGTGCAGTCGATGGTGGAATGCAGGAAAGATAAAGAGGATGGCTGGGGAGAATTTGACTGTGAAATTTAGAAGGAAATGATAACATCGATTCATAGGGGTTGAAAGAAGGGTTAGACACGCTGAAAGAGAGCCCTATTGTTAGACTAAAGGGTTAAATTTTGCTTTATGTTAGATAGTTGTATGTAGTATAATTTGTGTTGGATGAATTGACTGGATCTTTGTGAGAACAATACTCACATGTACATCTGAGAATGATATCCACGTGTATACCTAAATACAATATCCACATATACATGATATCCATGTGTACACATAATTAACATAAACAAACATGGTATACATATGTAGACAATCATTAAGACCAACTCCTATTATAGTTTGATTCTAATTAAAACTATTTGCATTGAAAATGTGTTCTTGTAGTGTACATATAAGCTAAATTGTATAAAATAATGGCTTATGTAGGTAAATTGTAAGATCTCTCTTTAATCAAAAACCACAAAAATCATTATCATGGTCAATGATTCACCTCTACAAAAGTTTAATTGTACAATGATTTCTATATACACCAAATTATTTTTCATAGATTTGCAAGTTTAAGTATTTGCAAGGCCTATAGCGTAATGTGTACACATGTAATTCGTTATCCATGTGTACAATCTATGACATCAACTCTTTGTCGGCCGTAGAACTCGAAGTTCTGATGTTCTTTGCAGCTAAGCGTGCAGTCGATGGTGGAATGCAGGGAGGATAAGGAGGATGGCTGGGGAGAATTTGACTGTGAAATTTAGAAGGAAATGATAACATCGATTCATAGGGGTTGAAAGAAGGGTTAGGCACGCTGAAAGAGAGCCCTATTGTTAGACTGAAGGGTTAAATTTTGCTTTATGTTAGATAGTTGTATGTAGTATAATTTGTGTTGGATGAATGGACTGGATCTTTGTGAGAACAATACTCACATGTACATCTGAGAATGATATCCACGTGTATACCTAAATACAATATCCACATATACATGATATCTATGTGTACACATAATTAACATAAACAAACATGGTATACATATGTAGACAATCATTAAGACCAAATCCTATTATAGTTTGATTCTAATTAACACTATTTGCATTGAAAATGTGTTCTTGTAGTGTACATATAAGCTAAATTGTATAAAATAATGGCTTATGTAGGCAAATTGTAAGATCTCTCTTTAATCAAAAACCACAAAAATCATTATCATGGTCAATGATTCACCTTTACACAAGTTTAATTGTACAATGATTTCTATATACACCAAATTATTTTTCATAGATTTGCAAGTTTAAGTATTTGTAAGGCCTATAGCGTAACGTGTACACATGTAATTCGTTATCCATGTGTACAATCTATGACATCAACTCTTTGTCGGCCGCAGAACTCGGAGAACCTTCCTCCTCTGTTCTTCAAAGTCTCATCACAGAAAAACATCTTTCTTTACACGACCTAGAACTTGATTTATGTTTTTTTTTCTGAGCGTGCCTGTAAATTGCTTTATGAGTTTTGAAATCAAAGGCATTATTTAGTGATTTCCGTTCTCAACATCATCTTTCTTCTCTGTTTTTTGTTGGATTAATTATCAATTTTTTTTGTTTTTTTATGAACACAGATAATTGTCGACAAAGAGAGAAGAAAGAGAATAATGTTATTTTTGGAATAAAATCTGGACGGTTGAAATTAGGAAAGAAGGGTGTTGATTGAATGGTTGTGATTAAATGACAGATATGTGTCTTTTCCAGATCTGTTTGATTTAATCTCAGCCGTTGAATCTTTATTAAAATCAATGGTTGAACACTAATCCCGCCAAAAGTAAATCTGGTTAGTTGCTTTATGTTTGGGATGTAACGAAGAAGAGGGGAGAGAGTTGAAGAAAGTGTCTCAGTATAACAATGTGACCTTGCATGTAATAAAAGAAGAGGAAAGTGACCCTGGGTGTAAATGCTTCTAATGTAAACATCGTCATCAGTTTTGATATATATTAATCTTTTCAATTTTACGTAAAAGTTACAACTTTTCTTTGCCTACCCTATCTGGGATAAATATATGAAAACATATTTACACGTATATATATGCCCAAACCGCTACCAGCTAAGCCATTAACTTCAGGTCTGAAAATCTACACAATCTATTTTTTTGAAGATTCCAAAATCTCAAAAACAAGAAAAATTAAAAAAAAAAGTAACGAAAAGAAAATGAAAGTATATACCTGACGAAAATCGTGGTTTTGTGGTTTTGGAACACCACGACGGTAACCATCGGTAAGAAATACTTAACTTAAGCTAAGGCTGGCCTTTTAGAGAGAAAGATATGATTCTTTTACAGTATATTCTAAATATATATTATTATTTGAGAATTAATTTGTTTATTTGTCATCTTTCCATGATTTTAGATATTTTTGATTACTTGTAATGTTTTCAAATACTAGTATATATATTATAAATATTATTATTTACTACAATTTATACCATTAAAAGAGGATCATTCTTATTTAATGAAAATTTGATTTTTTTCCAAAAATACTCTTATTTTTACAAAGGATTAATAAAATTCATTAATGGCATTTGAGCCTTTTAGTTTTGGGCCTGCAAATATATATTTAAATGGATCAATAAACAATGAGTTTACACCTACTTATAAAATATATTACTTTTATTTAATATAATATTTTAAATTTAAATATTAGGCATATATATTTTAAAAATAAATTAATCAAAAAACAGAATAACATCATAAAATTATTTTTTTTTGAATCTATGTATCATAAAATTAAATTTTAAATCTAAAATAAAAAAATAAATACTTTTCTTGAATCTATGTATCATAAAATTAAATTTTCAATCGAAAATAAAAAATAAAAAATAAAAACGTTTAATAGGTTACTAATAACAAAAATAAACTAATACTGTTATATTAATAAGTTTTTTATGTTATATTTTTTATTTGGATGACATAATAAAAATATCATAAAAATTCACAAGTATGTGTAATATTAAAAAGTGTATGATTAATTTAATAAAAAAATAAAAATACTATCATATATTTATGTTTTATCGGATTATTGGTATCAGATCACGGGTTAATAAGAAGTTTTTAGATTTTTACTTGGTTCTATCGGATTTTTAATTAATGAATTTTTCATTAAATCTGAACCGGATTATATACTAGGTACGAGTCTACCGGTTCAACGGATTTGGGTCAGATATGAAAACACTTCTTAAAACTCAAACCATTATTTTCAAAAAACTTTTAAATTATATGTTCTCTAACAAAAAATTATAAATTCATGCAAATCACTGTTGACCAAATATTTGTTCTATTTCTTTTGAAGAAAAAATAAATAAATAATAAAAACATAAAATTTCAATTGTTATGATCTGAAACAATAATAATAGTAATTTGTAAATTAATTTTGGGTCAATAAGTGAAAACAAACCTGAACTTTTTAAGCGCGAGTCAAAATCTAGTTATATTTAATTGATAATCATTGTTTATTCATTATAAAATCAAAAGCGTTTAATATTAACAAGGTGATACTTATAGAGAAATTTAAAATAATAACATAAGTTAAGTATCACTTGCAAAAATACACACTATCAAAAATATATTAAGATTTGAGTTTATACGTTAATGGTTATTGTTTAAGGTTTAGTTTTAAAGGGGTGAGATTGAGTTTCTAAATTTTTTATAAATATTTAGAAAAATTAATTAAATCTATTTTCATCAAAAAGTTAAAGTATTTTTGAGAATAGCCATTTATTAAAGGTAAATTTGAAAAGTGATATCAAACTTATGGTAGAAATATATTCCATCATAATAAAGTATTTAAAATTGAAAAAAAAAATAAATCTTTGTATATTTCTTAGGAAAATATATTTTTGATAACATGAAACGTTAATCACTTTTTTGATAAATATATACTTAAGATTATACATTATCATTACTAAAACTAACTTTACATACATTCACATTATACAAAAACTAAATTGCATACATACATAAAATGAACTATATTATATACCTTTTTAGAATTAATAATCTGCAAAACTTATTTTACCGTTTGGATAAATTTGTAATCACCTCACTTGTATTAAAGATTTGAAAGATAAGTTTACGGATGCGGGTGGTTGCGGTTTTATGCGTTATTAAGAGATTTAGACGACTGGTAGAGCGGTTAAAAATTGTTGCGTTTGCGGGATACTTATGACTGGTTAACTTCCAAATGCAGCAATAGTTAAATAAGAAATTAACAATATTTATATTTTATATAATTATAAAAATATTAAAAATCATATTATTGTAAGAAATATAAAAATTTTATTTATAAAATTATACTATTTAATTTTTAAAAAATATAGAAATATTTTTCTTGAAAGTTTTATAATATAAATTAAAATATAATATATATATATATATATATATATATATTGGGATATTTATTATTGCAATTTAAAATTTTAATTGAATATTTTTATTTTTTTATTTATATAATTTTTTGAAAAAAAATATTTTTTTATCCTCCAGCAACCGCCCGCAACCGCAAACGCTAGCTGGAAACAGCTTTTGAATTTTAGAGGTTTATAGCGGTTTGAAGCGATTTATAGCGTTTTCTATGATTGTTGTAAAACGCCAACAACCGCTACCAACCGCAAAAGCTGCGTTTGCGGGTGGTAGCGGGAACCAGTCATGCCTAAGTGGATAAGATTGTGGAGTAGAAGAATAATCAAAAAGGAAGATGTGGTGGTTAAGGTCACCATCATG
>CAJHQQ010006232.1:0-10799 GCA_905132885.1 Moricandia moricandioides | reverse complement strand
CATTATCCGTGCAAAAGGTGCACTTCTTCAAGTTGGCATAAAGCTTTTCATTCCTTAAAACATTCAGGACAGCCCTAAGATGATCTAGATGTTCTTCTAAGTTCTTGCTATATACTAAGATGTCATCAAAGTATACTACAACAGAAATGCCTATGAATGATCTAAGAACATGATTCATTAACCTCATGAATTTACTAGGTGCATTGGTTAATCCAAATGGCATAACTAACCACTCATATAATCCATGTTTAGTTTTCAATGCAGTCTTCCATTCATCTCCTTCTTTCATCCTAATCTGATGATAACCACTTTTTAAATCTATCTTAGAAAAGATGCAAGAACCATGTAATTCATCAAGCATATCATCAAGTCTAGGGATAGGGTGGCGATACTTCACTGTGATGTTGTTGATTGATCTACAATCAACACACATACGCCATGTACCATCTTTCTTAGGCACTAGGAGCACTTGTACAGCATATGGGCTCAAACTCTCTCGGATATAGCCCTTCTCCATGAGCTCCTCTACTTGTCTTTGCAACTCCTTGGTCTCAACCGGGTTGGTTCTGTATGCTGGACGGTTTGGAAGTGTAGATCCTGGAACAAAGTCTATCTGGTGCTCAATCCCTCTCAAAGGTGGTAAACCAATGGGATTGTCTTCTGGAAATACATCTTGAAACTCCTGCAAAAGAGAAACCATTTCACTCGGATACACCGGTGTAGAATCTGTTAAGTTCAAAAGAGTTTCTTTAAACACAAGTAAGATAGCAGATTGTTTAGAGTGGAGAGTTCTTTTGATATCACCCATGTTAGCATAGAAGTTTGGATGCTTAGTTCCAGCCGGTTTTAGATCAATCTCCTTTCTCTTTTGGAGTTGAATCTGATCTTGTTGTACTTCCTTGGGTGTCAAGGGAACCAGGGTGGCCTTGCGTCCCTTGAACTCAAAGGAGTGCTTGTTGGTGAAGCCATCATGGATAACTCGGCGATCAGATTGCCAAGTCTTCCAAGAAGTATGTGACCATCTTCCATAGGCAACACATCACACAAGACTTCATCATCATATCTCCCAATGGCTAAGGGAATAAGGACTTGACTTGAAACCTTCATGGTGCCTTCTTCATTCAGCCATTGTAACCGGTAAGGTTTGGGATGTTTCTGAACCTTCAATCCCAACTTCTGGACCATGGTTTCACTCGCAGCATTCACACAACTACCTCCATTAACAATGAGGCTGCACACCTTTCCTTGGACCAAGCACCGGGTGTAGAAGAGGTTCTCACGTTGCTCTAGCTCCTCAGCCTTGTTTTGCAAGCTTAGAAGCCTTCTTGCTACTAAAAGCTTCCCCTGGACTGGTCCTTCTTCAGTGTCTTCTTGGTCAGACTCGGTGTTGTCATCTTCTGAGGCATACTCTCCATCTTCCAGCAAGATCATGACTCTCTTGTTGGTACATTCAGTGGCATAATGACCTCTTCCTTGGCACTTTAAACACTTGACATCACGAGCTCTGGAACTAGAAGCTTCAACCTTGCCTTTGCCCTTGTCAAGAGCACTGCTTGGTTTGGTCTCTTCTCTTGGATAGGACTTGTGATCCTTCTGGAACGGTTTAGACTCCTTAGGATAAGGTGACTTCTCTTCGTTGGTGTTGTGGAACCGGTTAGAGCCATAGTGGTTGCGTGAATGTCCCTTCCTCTTGAGTTGTTGCTCCACAAGAATAGCCTTGTGTAGCATCTCTTCAAGCTCCACATAATGTTGCATCTCAACATTGTCTTGTATCTCTCGGTTTAAACCACATAGGAACCTTGACATGGTTGCTTCTCTTTCTTCTGATATGCTAGCCCTTAGCATGAGTAACTCCATCTCCTGGTAATACTCCTCCACTGATCTTGATCCTTGGGTAAGTTTCCTGAGCCGGTGGTGCAAGTCTCTGTGGTAATGACTTGGAACAAACCTCTTGTGCATGATAGACTTCATCTCGGTCCAAGTCTCAACTGGTTCCTCTCCATTCCTCCTACGAGTTGTGATGTACTGATCCCACCAACTTAGAGCATAGTCATAGAACTCAGTGGCAGCAATCTGAATCTTCTTGTGGTTTGTGTACTGCTTACACTGAAAGACTAACTCAATCTTCTTCTCCCACTCAAGGTAGGCATCCGGATCAGCTTTGCCATGGAATGGGGGTATCTTGATCTTCAAACCAGCAAGCTCATCTCCCTGGTTCATCCTTCTCTCTTGGACACGCCTATGTCTTCTTTGGCTTAGCCTTGAGGATGAACTGAGGTGTTCATACTCATTGTCAGTCTCCTCATGACCATCATGCTCTTGGCGAGTTGCATGAGGTCTCTCTTCTCTCCTAGTCTCTCGGTTTGGCAATTGACTAGTAGCTCTCCTGATGTCTTCTCTGAGCTCTCTCCGGATGTCATTGAGGTTGGCCCTCATCATCTCGGTCATGGTTGCCACCATGTTCTGGTTGAGTTGAGCCGACATAGCCTCCATGAGAAGCTTGTTCTTCCTGACGAGTGCAGCTTCTTCTTCAGACTCGGATCCCATGCTTCCTGCACAAAGGTAAACAAAAATAACCAGTAAAAGGTTTCTAGGTAACAAGATAAGCAAAAAGGAAAAAGGGAGAACACGAAATCAAGCTTGTTTTGCAAGACAAAAGCAAAAAGGAAAAAATCGGCTAGGTAAAAGGACAAGGGTTTCCGCCTACCAAGCAAAAAGGAAAAACCTCTAAACTTTTTTCTAATCTTCTCTAAGGTTTTCTAGCACCCTAACAACCTTAATCTACTCGTGTTCAAGGTGATTAACAAGTTAAACAGATGAAACAAAGTGATCTACAAAGGCAAAGACTTATGCGGCTAGGGTTTCTCTCTCTAAGGCTTCCGCAAAGCAAAAAGGAAAAGTTTAAGAACCTTGTCTAATCTCTTATGAAACTCGAGCAGCCCTAAACAGATTAGTTCTACTGCTTATTCAAGGTGATAGAGATGAAACACGGATGAAACAAAAAGAAACAAGAGAGAAAACGAGTACTTCCCAACCAAAGTTGCTCTGATACCACTTGATGCGCCCCTAGGATGCTCTTTTGTTGATGGGAATGGATAGATCCTTGCAAGAACGAATCAGAGACTCAAGTTCTTCAAGGTTTGTGGATTGAATGGTGACACAAGAGGGATGGAAGATCTCTTGATACTCCTAGATGAACAAATCGGATATGACACACCAATTTAGACACCCTTAGGTCTCTGGATATTACACACCAGAACTCGACGCACTTCTAGAGAGAGAGCCGTCAAGGAGAAAGATAACTCGTTGATTAAAAGATGGATGAGTACAATAGGGTTTAGAGACCCGTTTAAATAAGGAGAAACCAGAGAACATGCTCTCTAGGGTTTCGGAAATAAGCAAAAAGGAAACTATATTTTAAGTTTAACATAAGCTTTTAAAATGAAATAAAATGTAAACTTCTTTAGCCTTGGACCGAGATAGGGCCTAAGTGATGTGAAGACAAGTTGTGGCGTCGTTAAAAACCTTCCTCCGGAAAACCTCGTGGGACAAAACCAAAAGCAAGGAAAAGAGCACGCACCCCATGTCTTGCCTAGACACTAACTCAGCTTGATGTAGAGATGGCTTGAATGGTGATCAAGACATCTCGGATCAGACCTTGTCCAAGACTTTCTTGTTGTGGATGTGAAGTGAGTAATTCAACAACATTCTCTTTAAGCTTCTTGACTCTGGAACGAGTCATCGGACCTTCAGGAATGGCTAGAGCATCATCACCAGGCTGCTGGTGCAATGTGGCTTCATGTGGCTCATCTAGACTCTCCTTGTTCTCCTTAGTGATCCGGTCCATGATCACATCAGGAGCTCCTGAGGATTCAAACTTGGCGAGTCTCCTCTCTTCCTTGTCACTCAAGTCCCTTCTAGGTCACGGATGGGAGCCTTGTTCCTCAAGCTATTCCGTACACTTGTACGGACAAGACTTAACCAATTCTTCATCCCTTTGTCTTCTTTATTTCCTCAGGTCAATACATCTATGTACTCAGCTCTTACCAGTGATTTCAATGAAGGAGAAACATGGAACAAGGCAGAGATCAATGATGTTCTTATCAAAATGAGTGATATTGAGCCACTGATCAAAGCAGCTAAAGCAATCATCGCCTTCATGTTAACTTGAAGAGAGACAAATGATCTTATGAGAGATGAGATGGAGCAGTGGAGTTGAACCCAACAAGCTTTAATAAAGGGTTGTGAGCAAAGACTTGGGATCTGGTGACATAGTCATCGTGATATAGTCGATTACATATGCATCAACTACATGCATCAACTACATAGTCCGATAATATAGTCGACTACATGCCTCAACTACATCATATAGTCGACTACATGAATCGACTACATGAATCGACTACATCACAGTACTCAAACTGGTTTGAATTGTCAATATGACCGTTGGGAAGCAGAAGGCTCCACTTGCTCTGTTTGAAACTTAAAAACCCTAATGTATCTATCTCTCTCTATATAATGTATCTCTCTCTGGTCGAAAATAACAACAAGAAATAAGAAGAAAAGAAGGGAGTAAGGGGGATTTCCCCTCTCCACTTCTATAAACAAAAGCTTAGTGTTTTCTTGCTCTAGAATTTCTTAATCTCTCAAATCTCTATAAATCTCACTCGAATCTCTTCTTATTCTCTTTATTCTCTCTAATCTATGTTTCTGGTTCAAGTATACACTAGCAGAAACCAGATCCACTCTCTTCTTCATTTCGAGTTCTCTGCTACAAATACCACTGTTCATCCTGCTCCAAAACACACGACTTCACACTCTGTGAAATTCCAACACACGACTTCACACTCTGTGAAATTCCAACACACAAGACTTCATACTCTGTGAAATTTCAACATGGTATCAGAGCCAAGTTCATCAGAACTTGGTTCCTAGCTTCCGCAAGCTCAAGCTCACTCCCATGCCATTTCTAACTTGTGAAGAAGCTTCTGTCCAGCCAGCTGATTCAACCTCTACAAGAAGAAGGTGTTCATCCTAGGCGTGCCCAGAAAGTGTTCTTGGTTACTCATGCTTTCTCATACCGTCCAGAAGAAGGGAAGGCCGTGGATCCAGAATTTATGGAGTGGATTAGCTACCCTCTTCATCAAAACAGTCCAGGCTTGCTCTTATTCAAAGACCAGGAAGAAAGGTGAAAGCTTTCACCTTGTTACTGGTGGTGGCGACCAAAATATGAAGAAAGGTGGGGACTTTAGGCATGGAGAGTCCAAGGAAAGGTCCATGGAAGATGGAGAAGTTGGAATGCACGCCAACAACTCAGATTCTGTCCAATGGAATCAAGGATCTATACAATGATCCTTGGCTGTAAGAAAGCTCTTTCCTTTTGTAGAAAGCTTGAGTATAATGAACTGAATGTGTGTGTGTGATGTGTCTGGAACCTGAGGATTTGTTTAAAGATTGCTAGATGTGATTGTTTAGAATTTGTCCCAGGTAGTTTTGAAAGAGACTCGTTTGATGATTGAGTTTTAAAGTGCTTACTCCAGTTCTAAAAGTTGCTTGACATGATATTAGATAATATGTTCTGAATCTGCTTGCATACATGAATAGAAACTGCTTAAAGTAAAGCACTTGGGTCTGGTATTTGGAAATGATAATGTTGCTTAGTCTCTGTTCTAAATGATTGTGTTGCTAGGATGATAGATAATTATGTCTAATCCATCTTGCATTCATGAAAAGAATAGGTTAAGGCTGTTGCATTCTATTGTCATTGTTACTGCCTTAATGTTGAGACACCTAGACTTGAGTCTAAGGGTCGTTTAAGGCAGGAGTTGTTTGCCTAATTGCTTGTGATTGTTTCTGATCAGTTCATCCGTAGCAGTTAGAGAATGGTTTGCTTGCATTAGATGGATCTTAAGACAATGAGATACTGTCTAAGTGCAAAGCTTGTGACATTGGTGATCAAACTTGATGATTAGTCAAGGTTTGATCACAATGCAAATGTGTCTTATCTTGTTTGGAGTTTGAGTGTTGTTTCAGGGTCACAAAGAGTGTCACTTGTTCAGCATCAATCCAGAACAAAGAAGAAGGTGTTGCCCATGCAGTTCAGAGCCTACACATGATGTAAATTCCTGTAAATCCAGAGCCTACACATGATGTATATTCCTGTAAATCCAGAGCCTACACATGATGTAAATTCCTGTAAATCCAGAGCCTACACATGATGTACATTCCTGACCATGGAGAGAAGAACCGGTTATAAGAAGCGCAGACCGTGAAGGTTGTTGAGCTCCTGGTTCAAGAGACGCACAAGGAAGAGTTATTCTAGGCAGTGGAGAGGAGATCAAGGGAGGAGGAACCGGTTGGCTTAAGCGCAGCTGTAGGGGTGATGCGCTCCTGGTCCTAGCTCAGTCTTGCTCACTTCCAAGCTTGGTCCATCCCTATACTCTCTGATCAAGCTTGAGGAGGGGTAATGAAGGAGCAATCCTGATGATCCAGCCGCCACAAGGAAGAATATCCAAGAGACACACAAGGAAGAATTGTTTTAGGCAGTGGAGAGGAGATCAAGGGAGGAGGAACTGGTTGACTTAAGCGCAGCTGTTGGGGTGATGCGCTCCTGGTCCTAGCTCTGTCTTGCTCACTTCCAAGCTTGGTCCATCCCTATACTCTCTGGACCAAACTTGAGGAGGGGTAATGCAGAAGCAATCCTGAAGATCCAGCCGCCACAAGCCATTGGCAAGAAGTGGAGTTCACTCTTGCATCATTCCTCACCAGCCGGATCAAAGAAGCTATCATGAACTCATTGCAACCTTGCAAGCTTGGACCTTCACCTATTCTCGGTTCCAAGCTTGAGGGGGAGTGTGAATGAGCTTCCTATGATCTGAGAGATGTCTTAAGCTTGAGGAGGGGTAATGATGAGCATTCCTGAAGATCCAAGTCGTCCATTGCCTCAACTCACACCACACCGGTTCAAAGAAGCCACAACAAGGACAGCATCAACTTGGTGTTAGAACAGATAGCCAACAGAGGCTACTTGACAAGAAGATCAGGTGTAGAGGCAAGCTGATTGGAATGCTATGAATCAGCCCAAGGCATGGAGTTAGAACAGTTACCCTCAGTTGGGAAGCTATGAATCAGCCCATAGCATGTGTGTGTGTACCTGGTTGATGAAGCTTCAATGATCTGTGAAGATGGAGTCCTTGGTGGTTATTCAAGAAGAAGAAGCAACCAAGGCAGAGAATGAAGATGATACTCAATAGAGTGAGTAGCTGGTCATCCGAGCACTTAAACCCAACAAGAGGTTGGGTGAAAGGGGGAGAAACCAAGATCAGTGTGAAGATGGGCTAGATGAGCTCAAGAAGAGTTAGTGGTGAGCAGTCCAAGTCGGATTAGCTCGCACCACAGTGAGGGCCATGATCCAGAGTTCTTTGTGTCCACCACACTAGTTTAGACACAAAGAACTCATTGGCCAATCCCTAGGCCTTGAAGGAGCTTACTCTTTTCCTTATGAGGGTTTTATCCCTAAGGAGGGTTTTCTCTCATAAGGTTTTTAATGAGGAGTGACTTCAAGGTTCCAAGCTTGACTTAGGATCACTATAGTCAAGCTTGAGGGGGAGTGTTAACTTGAAGAGAGACAAATGATCTTATGAGAGATGAGATGGAGCAGTGGAGTTGAACCCAACAAGCTTTATAAAGGGTTGTGAGCAAAGACTTGGGATCTGGTGACATAGTCATGTGATATAGTCGATTACATGCATCAACTACATGCATCAACTACATAGTCCGATAATATAGTCGACTACATGCCTCAACTACATCATATAGTCGACTACATGAATCGACTACATGAATCGACTACATCACAGTATTCAAACTGGTTTGAATTGTCAATATGACCGTTGGGAAGCAGAAGGCTCCACTTGCTCTGTTTGAAACATTCTCCTTAAGCTTCTTGACTCTGGAACGAGTCATGGGACCTTCAGGAATGGCTAGAGCATCATCACCAAGTTGTTGATGCAATGTGGCTTCTTTTGGCTCATCTAGACTCTCCTTGTTCTCCTTAGTGATCCGGTCCATGATCACATCATATGCACTCTTAAAGGTTGCATCCTCAGCTACAAGCTCTTCAGGTTCAGGTTCAGGTTCATGCTTGGTGCTTTCCATGATCACATCATCCCCTCCCTCTTCAAAAAGATTTGTCCTCAAATCTGTTTTACCTGATATATTGAAACAAAGCAAGTTAGCACATGAAAGTTTATCAAAGAGTAATAATCTTATCCCAAATTGGTTTTTGCTCGGTTTTGGCTTGTGTGCTGCATCTGGTGGTGCTTCTTTGATGAGGATGAATCCAGTGACGTCTTGGTGCTTATCCTGCTCCAAATCAGGTGGCTTGAACCGCTTGTCTTCCACATGCTTGTTCTTTCTTCTTGTATGCTTCCAAGCTTCATCATAATCTGCACATGGCTCTTTTGACAAAAACAAGTGCATCATATCTGTGTAATTGATAAAAGAATTCTTGAAAACATGATCACCTACCTTAGCATGCTCACCTGGTCGCCATATATAGGATTGAGATGTTTTAAACTTAGAAAAATTCAAAGATAGCCAATACAGGATCACCCGATTTGTATAACCCATAACTCTTTCATCTGTGAAGGTTTGGACTTGATTCCAAATCGACGTGAGACCCTGATGAGTTAAGTTTCCACGGCAGTCGAGTTTGATGGTTAACTCCTTGTGGTTGTTGAGATATGACCCTCGGACTGTCCCTATGTCAAGGCTGGCGGCTAGACAGTTTCCAAGGTTTGATGGTTGCATCATCAACTTAGCCAACAACCCATTCTTGATACTCTGATCATTATCATAGCTTCTCTTTTCGAGAATGGTAGATCTCAAAACAGTTTGACCTGTACCCACAGCAAGCAAATCAGGCTTCATGTTTTTCTTTGAGTTTAGATAGTTACCCCAGGTTGGTTTCCTTGGAGATGGTTGTAGACTAAGTTTATCTGGTGGTTTCTCTTTGATTTGAGAAGGAAACATGAGTTCTTCTCCTGCTCCAGTAATCACTTCACCATTGACTCTAGTGAATTCTTCATCTCCAATTACATTTTGATAATCTTTGCATTGGTACTGAAGTTGCTGCATATCTGGTGGCTTCCATATCTTGATATGGTCAAGATGCAAGTCCTTTTGATCAACTTCAAACTCCTTATGACCCCAACTTGTTCTAGCACGAACAGAGAACTCTCCAAGGGTGATAATCTTGTGGACATATTCTCCAGGTCTCCACGAGTAGGTCTGTGACCTTCCAGCACAATCAGACATGAGCTCCTCTTGGGAAAGATCCAAACCGACATGTTTTGCAAAACTAGCAATATCTTGATGATCAGAAGGCCATTTTCTGCGTTGTCTGGTTTGTTGGATCCGTGACTGAATTGGCTTCATTCTCCAGTTGGTTTCATAGTGAAACTCTTGCTGAGATGAGAAGTGCAACCCCTTATCTTCAGAGGATGAGAAATCTACAAAATCAAATGTTGGTGCAGCTAAACTCTTCTTAATCTGTTTGATCTTGTTCTTCTGATTCCAGACCTCTCCTCCAGGCTCAAATACAAGATGTCTCATATCCAAGTCGTGTCTTGATAGTTCCACTTCTCTTTCCTTGTACCAAACAAAAGGAGTGAACAGAAAAGTACCTAAGAAGGTCCTTTGGAAATCACATGGATCAAAGACAATTAGTTGATTCATTCTACGAGCTCTCTGAGGTTCCCTGGGTGTCTTCTCTGCTACCATGTGTTGTGTTAAAGGGACCATGACGTTCTGAACAGGCTGCTTGATGCGTCCCTAGGATGCTCTTTGGTTGATGGGAATGGATAGATCCTTGCAAGAACGAATCAGAGACTCAAGTTCTTCAAGGCGTGTGGATTGAATGGTGACACAAGAGGGATGAATGATCTCTTGATACTCCTAGATGAATGATTTGGATATGACACACCAAACTAAACACCCTTAGACTCTGGATATGACACACCAGAACTCGGCACACTTCTTTTAGAGAGAGAGAGAGCCGCAAAAGATGAATGAACTTGTATTGAAAAGGTTCGATGATTACATAAGGGTGTAGAGAACCCTTTAAATAAGAAACCAGAGAACACACTCTCTAGGGTTTCGACAATGCATCAAAAAAGGAAAGAACTAAAACTATAGTTTATAAGTTTAAATTGAAATAAAATGCAACTTCTATTAGTCTTGGACCGAGAATAGCACTTAGGTGATATGTAGACAAGTTGTGGCCTCGTTAAAAACCTTCCTCCTGGAAAACCTCGTGGGACAAAACCAAAAGCAAGGAAAAGAGCACGCACCCCATGTCTTGCCTAGACACTAACTCAGTTTGGTGTAGAGATGGCTTGAATGGTGATCAAGACATCTCGGATCAAACCTTGTCCAAGACCTTCTTGTTGTGGATGTGAAGTGAGTAATCCAACAACATTCTCCTTGAGCTTCTTGAATCTGGAACGAGTCATGGGACCTTCAGGAATGGCTAGAGCATCCTCACCAAGTGGTTGATGCATTGTGGCTTCATGTGGCTCATCTAGACACTCCTTGTCTTCCTTAGTGATCCGGTCCATGATCACATCATCCCCTCCCTCTTGAAAAGGATTTGTCCTCAAATCAGGTTCATCTACAACAAAAGGAGCCAAGTCAGTGACATTGAAGCTATTTGATACATCATACTTACCTTGGAGATCAAGCTTGTAAGGCATTGTCATTGATCTTGTGGATGATCTCAAAGGGACCATCAACCCTTG
>CAJHQQ010006231.1:0-10808 GCA_905132885.1 Moricandia moricandioides | reverse complement strand
CCAAACATATTGAGGTTGATTGTCATAAGGTGAGGCAAGCTGTGGAACAAAGGATAATCCTGCCATGCTATATAAGAAGTGAAGACCAGCTAGCTAATATCTTCACCAAGGCTGCAAGTATTAAAGTCTGTGAGTTCATTCATCCAAAACTTGGACTCATAGACCTCACATGTCACTGAACTCTCCTCCATGAAGTGTTCTACTCTTTTTCCTTAGCTTGGGTTTTCTCCCAAGTGATTTTACCTAGTTAAGGTTTTAATGAGGGAATACTTCATGGCTTCCAAGCTTGACCAGTCCCTATGGTCAAGCTTGAGGGGGAGTGTTGACATGAAGAAGAAATAAGCTTGAAATAAAGAAGACAAGAAGAAGAATGGATTCGGATGGTTGAAGGAGTACTTGATCTAAAGAGACTTGAGACACAAGTCTGTCCGTACAGTCTTGCTTCTCAAGGAACCAATCTAACCTAGATAAGCTTGGGAGACAAGGAGAAGCAAGTTTAAACTCGCCTAGACCAATCTGGATGGTAGAACACCGTTAGCAAGTCTGGACAAGAAGGGGATGTCGGCCATATTAAAATAGAATAAAGATCACATGTTCACTTAAGGAGAGAAGCCAGTCCAAAGCTATCACTTTCCCTGCATAGACCTTGTGAAGACCACCATTGTTTATTCTTATTCCTCTTGTCTTGATTTGTCTTTAAATATACATTGTATGGATCCTAGATTAAGCAAGGAAACTATTTTCCTCTTCCTTATTCTTCTGCCTATGAAATTACTCTCTCTCCCCCTCTCTCTCTCTCTCTCTCTCTCTCCTCTCTCTCTCTCTCTCTCTCTCTCTCTCTCTCTCTCTCTCTCTCTCTCTCTCTCTCTCTCTCTCTCTCTCTCTTGTTCTTCAGTTTGTTCATCATGTTCTTCCATTAATTTTTCCTCGTGAATCTCTAAAAACTCACAATTTTACCCAGTAACCAAGCATCAAATGACAAAACCAGAGGAACTAATGATAACTCATCTAATCACCCTGAAACGTTTCATGGTAATGCATCTATAAGACCAGGGGAAAACTCGCCCTAGGACTTCTATTCAATGCAACAAGACACAAACAGGAAGCTAAGCCAAACTGCCTAGACCAGACAAACACAAGCCAATTGAACCAAAGCAAGAACTAGACAAAACATTGCTAGTAATCTCCTTAGACAGTACCATCATGCAGCAAGCAACAATTTTAAGCAACAAAATACTAAACAACAAGCCTTAGATCAGAAAACAGCACACAAACACATTATTTCTAGGGCAGAAATTAGACATAACCATGCTAGAAAAAACTCCTAGAACAATGCATACACAATGTTTAAGTATCATGGAACAGAAACTAGGTTCAAAAACTCTAGTAACATTAAACTATCCCTAAGATACTAAACACATACTCAACACAACCAGAAACAATTTTAAACAATTAAACAAGCTCTTATTAGAGTTCAGGAGGTTAACTTACAGCCAAGGAACCTGAGCTAGTTCCTTGAACCTCCATGGTTGTGAATCACTTGAATTTGGAGTGTTTGAGGTGTGAATTGAACTGTCCAACACCTCCTCTTCTTGATTATCTCCTTGCTGGGTCAAGGAGACACTTCAAACCCCTCCTGTCCTCTTGCTGGTCGTGGGTTTTGTTGGTCAGAAACAGAGCTTCATGCATGGGCTGGCCAGAGAATGATTAGAACAGCCTAGCTTTGATGCTCCTTATTAGTGACTTTCTCCAAGATGGTTTCTTCCATGGATTATCTTCAGCATTTTTGGACCAGATGAGGTTGTTTGGTTTCTTCTTTGGTCTCCTTGAAGTTTCTGAAGTCACCATTCCATTAGGGCTCTCCATCTTAGAGAGTTTGGACCAGTGGACAATTAGAATGTACCAACTGGTTTACAAGAAACAGAACTTAAATCTGGACTTTGATGAAGCTTGCTGGACTGAGCTGAAGCTTTCTTGAGTTCCAGAGATTAAAGACCTCCTTTATCTTGAGTTCTGGTGAGATTTTTCCCTCCTGGAAAACCTTTGGACCAAGAGGATACCAAGGGATGGAACAAAACAGAGTTTGAAAAAGATGATTGAACATGAACAGATTTGCGGAAGCTTTATAGGTTTTCAGGAGCTTGAGAGCTCTGATACCATGTGAGAATATATAGAACAGAGTGTGAGAGTGGTGTAGAGAGAGAGAGTATGGTCGAAAGTAAGAGGGAGAGAATGAGAGAGTAAGATGAGAATCAAAGAGAATGCTGCTGGAGAATAAAGAGATTAAGAGAGTTCTTCAGAGTATTGCTTGAGAGATTTAGTAACCAGATAGTATAAGAGATTTAGAGAGAATAATGGAGCTGAAGAATGAAGAACATGAAGAACAAGAGAGAGAGGAGAGAGAAATTTCGACATTAGAGAGAGAGAGAAGGAGAAGAAAATATTTCCCCTTAATTTATTTCTGGTTGCATACAATTACATTTAAAGACAAAGAAGAAAGAGAGAGGGAATCAACAACACACTGGATAAAAGACTACACTGGATAATAGAACAGTATTCTGACTGGATAAAAGGTTGGTATTCTGACCCAACAGCTCTTTTGGCAGTAGATTTGGATTTGAATTCAAACTAGTAACCATGACAGCTGGTTGACTCAATCCCCAACGGTCTTCCCAGCTTTATTAGGTTTAAGTTAGCGTCCCAGACCTCTGCCTTGCCTTATAAGGATTTATAAGATCTCTTTATAAGATCACTCGTGTCGGTCTGTACGGACAAAATCAAACTTGCTCTGGATGGCTTCATCTTTGATGCTTGGTCTCTTCACCAGCATTATTTTATCTTCATTCTACACAGGAATAAAGTACACACCAAGGTTACTTCTTTTAAGCTCCTAATGCATCTCCTTCTCTTCTATCTCTATGGCTTCATGTCAATACATGTGTTTATGTCAATATCAATCTAGTACCAACCAATCAAAGAGCAGAACTAAACAACATCATCGGCCCATTCTCAAAGGATTCTATAGAAGTCAAAATTTCCCAAGGCACAAAGAAGTGATCTCGCCATTGTTCGTCACGATATGGAATTCCCTCCACAACCTGACGACCAGGTCGAGGAGACATGGAAAAGGTCCTTGGAGCGATATTGTTCTGTTTTATCAAGCACAGCTGACGAAGTTCCTAGAGTCCGAACAACAATCCCTCTTCACGAGCTCTAACCGATAACATCAAGAAGTGCCTCAGATATTATGGCACATCTGAGAAAACGCCAAGCCCAGCTTCGCCAGAATCTCGAGTACAGGCTCCGGAATCAGAAAAAAAAAGTCAAAAAATTTCAAAGTATGTGGCATAGGCCCCACAGTACCCTTCCTTGACGCTCTCAGGAGTCTCGTTCTCCGATACGAGATCGATTTCGACAGCACGATTGGCCTTGTAAAGATTATCAAGTTCAGATCTCTTGGTAAGAGGAACGGGAAAAGGGGAAAATTTCGTCATCAAGGATCTCGGAGGACAGAAGAAAGAACGAAAGAAATTTGAGAAAAATGAAAAGAAATTTGGAAGGAGTAAAGGTTTATCCCATATTTATGGAGGAAAGTCAAGGAAGCATGTCGACTACTTTTAGGAAAATATATGATGAGCATTATCTCTTAGAATTATTCAACTGCATGCCCAAAAAGTCGACCCTTACGAGTGGTGGATGTCGACACCTTTCAAGGAGTCATGGGCTCAATCGCGAACGAAGAATGCACGCCAAGCAAGGATAGAGGCTGAAATGAACCACACCTTTTTTTGTTTGATTCTCCACTCAAAATGGGTTGGGGGACAATTTTTGGGCTCAATAATCAACAAGGCCCGCATACGCCGATGACCAAGATAAGATAGCAAGCTCTACTTGGTCAAACGAGGCATAGCCAAATTTACCTGAGGTAGTTGAGATGATCTCGGGAGAAGAGCAACTATAAAGAGAGAAAGAGAAGTGAAGAGAGAGAGGGAATTTGAAACCCTAGAGACTATACACATCACACACCACCTGGACCTTGATCTCTCATTCTCTCACCCTCGAGACTTAGTTCTTGGTTGTTGTAACCGATTTCTTTGTAACCATTGTATTCGATCACTCTATTGTGGAAACCAAAGTTCGCATTGTCGATTTCAGTGATCGGAGGAAAGCCAAGAAACCATAACTATCCCTAAGGTCCCGGATTATCTGCGTATACACACGAATACGAAAGAGAAGAAATAACAAAATACCGAAAGAAATTGCTAAGATGCATTTTATTAATATAGATAGAGTAAAGTTACAGAGATTCACCAAAAACAATACGAACGGAACTTCATTAACAATGGAGAAAAAAAGAATAAAGCTCTAAACGTTTTAAGTGTTGAACTCGTTAGTCTAGCCGCCTAGATCCTAAGTTCTATCTAAAGCGAACAAAAATACCCTAGACATAATTTTCGGATACCTTTGCTGCTTCCCTTTACTCTCCTTATATATCCCCTTTTAAGTCGGCTGTCTTTCCTTTTCTGCCCCTGATTTGAGTTTATCCTCTCGCGGAAATCTCCCTTATCTTCTCGTTTTTCATGATTATTCGGAAACTTAACATTTATTATTTTTCCAATTTTTCTCTTGCGGAAGCTTGATAAACTGTCATTGTAATTGGGTTCATTCCCGTCAGAAATCATAAGTGGGCCTTTTTCTGCATTGTAGATTTTTCCGAGCGGTTTATGACTTGAGCATTTTTACGATTTCACTCGGAGAAATCGCTTTTCATACGATGCTAGTTTCCGTATTGTTGGTTCCGCGAAATAATAAACCCGTTCATGTAATAGAGATAACAATGGTGTTAAGTTAACTGTTATCGTTTTATACGATTGATTCGAAGTTCATACGAGAAAACGTGTCTTTAGTATTTTACTCGTAAAACTTCAATGAGATTCTAGTGGAGAAATTACGAGAGACAGTTTGGTCAAGACTCGAAAGAGAGAGCTGTGAAGATGAGACAAAGGCCGTGTGACGTCGCCCGATGGAAACAATAGGATACGGCATGGTTCCCAGATGGCGACTAGAGGGAGAGAGTTGTCGCCCAAGGGCGACGAGAGAGAGAGAGGGAGAGAGAGAGAGAGAGAGAGAGAGAGAGAGAGAGAGAGAGAGAGAGAGAGAGAGAGAGAGAGAGAGAGAGAGAGAGAGAGAGAGAGAGAGACAAAGAGACAGAGAGAGAGACAGATAGATAGAGAGAGAGAGAGAGAGAGAGAGAGAGAAAGAGAGAGAAAGAGAGTGAGTGATTGCTCGTGGGTGACGAGAGAGAGTGTGAGTGATCGCCCGTGGGCGAAGAGAGAGAGAGAGTGAGTGATCATCTGTGGGTGACGAGAGAGAGTGTGTGAGTGATCGCTCGTGGGTGACGAGAGAGAGGGAGTGAGTGATCGCTCGTGGGCGATGATAGAGAGAGTAACTGATCGCCCATGGGCGATGAGAGAGAGAGAGAGTGAGTGATCGCCTATGGGCAACGAGAGAGAGAGAGTGATCGCTCGTGGGCAACGAGAGAGAGAGAGTGAGTGATCGCCCATGGGCAACGAGAGAGAGAGTGATCGCCCGTGGGCAATGAGAGAGATAGAGTGTGATCGCTTGAGGGCGATGAGAGGGTGAGACATGGTCTTGTCACCCACGGGAAACCAGACTGGGTGTTAATCTAGGTATTTTTCTGCAGTGTTTGTAAACTCGTGTACTCCAAGGCTTTATATTGTGGGATCTTTCCAAATTTATCTCGGGTCGAGCTCCATTAAAGGACAGCTTGGTAATTCTGGGTGTTGATTCCAAGGTTACCGTTTCTGAAACCAACACTTAGCCCCCAGATCGCAACTTTCGAATGATTTGATCTGCCTTTAATTGGAATCTACAGCCAGAAGTATTCTAAAATTATTTCAGTAATTTTGCTGATTATTTTACTGCAAAAAAATTCCTATAATTATTTGACTATCATTCCTCCTTCACGTTATACTTCTCCAGCTCTTCATCTTTTTCTTTGAGAACTTTTCCAAACCAAGATGACTTCCTCCAAAGATGAGCAGAGGAGCAATGACGCCGGGAAAAGCATTGCCTTTCAATCGAGTTCATCGGGTTCAACCGTCCCTGGTGGTATCCCGACTCACGTGGCTGAGTATCTTTCCTTTCAGGAAGAACTGACTCGCTGTGATACTGAGGTGGAGGGTTGTCTCCGTGTTGACCCATAGAATCCCCTTGTCTCGACTAGCGTCTTGATTCCCGCGGTAGATCTACCATCTCCCTCTCCCATCGTTCCCGAAGGCGGATTGGTTATCACGCATGCGCCTGTTGTGGACGATGTGGTGCAACCGTTGGGTTCTTATACGACTCCGGTTCCCGTTTCTGATACTGAGCAGGCTCCTGAGTCAATGTGATGCAAGACCCAAGCTGTCAAGGGATTAAACAATTCCGATGGACAGATCTTTTCAGCAGAGGATGGGTAGAAGTGATTGACTCTCTCAATCCTTGATGAACCAGACTTGCTTGAATCTCACAAACAATCATAATCCAGAAATCTATAGAAAAAATGACTCTCTCAAATGAATCTTAAGACAAGAACAACTCAATGACAACTTTCTTTTAAAATAAAAAAATACTTTCTGATTAATACATGCTAAAAACGTGCCTTACAATTGACGATACCAGTGAGCTTATATACTGCTCTTGAAAGAAAGATATAAATAGAAACTTGCATAAATTAAAAAAAAATTAGCCGTTTGAAGTCATTAAAGGGATTTGGCTTGATGAAGGGGATTTGGCTTGAATCTTGATAGTTTATGCATGTAATGGTGAATTATTGGAGTGTTTATGGTTGTGAAACAAGTCTTCTTGACTCCAAGGAATAAGTAAAAGAGTTTCTGGAGATTTATGGCAGAATATGTATTTGGCTCCTCCAAATAAGGTAAGTTGGTCCAAATTATTATATAGCTGATCCTCTGCGTTTTTTTTTTTTGCTTCCATAATGTCTTCTGCCTTATTTGGTTTGTAAGAAATCAATCCTGGTCGCCAAGTATCGGTTTGGTAATGAGAAAACCAATTAATTGTCGAATTTTCTATAAATAGCTTTGGTTGGGTTTTGTGGTGTTTCTCTTGGATCTGCCTTATACAGTGTGGTGTGGTGCTTCTTAAGGGGTTGTGGAGTTCCTCTAGAACTAGTAAAAAGTATCATGGGCGCCAATATTTCGTTTGACATATTATATGCTCCTGATGTGGGAACCAAAATTTGCGCTGTCAATTTCCGTTGAATTAGGAACGCAGGGTAAACCCTAGTTTCCCAGAGGTCCCATATATCTGCTAAACCACACGCCAATCAGTCCGAACACGAAGTAAATATTGAGAACAAAGTAAGAATCAAAAAGACATCAAATAGATGTCTTATTCTGAATTTGCGTATGAGCGTTTACAACATGATAGGAGCCTAGGCTATGAGAGCTGTCGGCGAGATCCCTAGTTCTAATAATCTAAGACTGCAAAATCCCAGTTGAGTCGCAGCTCGACTAACAAAAACAGAAAGTTTCCTAAATGCTCTAAGTGCTAAGCTATGTTTGCTCTGAGTGGAGATTTTCGTGTGTGTCCTCTGCATCATCACCCTCGAAGCCATTATATACTCCTCTGGAGACGGTTTGCTCTCTCTTTCTCCCCTTGGTTGAATTTATCGTTTCGCGGAATTATTCCTTTTTCCTCAATCTTCATGATTATCTTCGGAAACTTAACAGTTATCCTTTCCTGCAAAATAAAAGATAAACCGTCACAAAGTTTGGGCTTGATTTCGGATAAAATCGCAAGTGGGCCTTTAGCCGAGCTTTAGACCTCGTCGGGCCGTTTTCCAACTTAGGTGTTTCTATGATTTTAACAAAATAACATTGCTAAGACGACATCGTTTGAGAGTTAGGATCTTTTGTATGAAGCGTGTGACTCTAGGTTTTTAGTTAACAGTTATCGTCTCATAAGATCTTCCCGATCCTTTCTCGAGAAAACCAGTTCTTTCGGTAAGATTCCAATGTCAATTTCGATCGAGACGGAACAAAGTTAAGTTCGATCAAGTATCAAAAGAGGGAGTTTAACGAGGACGAAGTGAAACTGGATTTATTTGATCCAACTTGCCGAACGAACGGGTCAGATTGCGCGCGTCGTCCAACTCGCCCGTTTGATGAGTTGGCCTTGTCCAGCTCGCCATACAGGCGAGTTGGTCGATCCGTGGTGACCAACTCGCCCGTAATGGTGAGTTGGCCTTGTCCAACTCGCCATACAGGCGAGTTGGTCGGTTTGTGGTGACCAACTCGCCCGTATGGCGAGTGGGTAGATTCGTACTGACCAACTCACCCGTGTGGCGAGTTGGTTGATTCGGATTCCTTTCTTTCGAGTTTTGGCATGGAGACTTGCGGTAAGTCGACTTTGAGACCGAATTCATATAGAAACACGATATTTAGATGCTGATTTCGAGAATATCGTTTTTGCCCCCAACAAACGCATTCTCCCGGTAGGTTACTGACGTTGATTCCGTCTTAACCGATTTTGACCCCAACACCTGATCTTCCAAATAAGGAAAGTCGGGCATCTTTAACTTGAAAATGACATATCTTCTAAACCATTAATTCTATTGATATGAAAACAATTTGCCGCATACTTTTGTTGTGTATAATCCAGGAAAACCAGTTTCGTGAATAAACTCCTCATGGTTTGAAAGATATGTCATTTTGATTGCACATATCTCCTTGTTGGCTTCTTTAGCTTTTCTCTGCTTCGTGTTCTCCATGATTTTCTTCTGGTTCTTTCTCCTTTTATGATGATGACTTGATGTCCTCATCATAATCTCTCTCTCTTGAAAAGGTTTTGACTTGGAAACTATATAATCTGCACTAAGAGAAAGCAAGTTAGCTTTCATCTTTCTTTGGGAGTCTAGAACCTTACCTCGGTATTGTTGTGGTCTGATGTTTGTTGAAACATCTAGTGGCTCTCCTTTGAGCAGGAAAGATATGATGACTCCTCTATATTGTTCATGTGCTCTGCCTGGTTGTGGTTTATCTGGTGGCTTTTCTTGGATCAAGATATTTCTGGTATCAACTTTTTGTTTTCTTTTGGTCTGAAAACACTTTGTGATCTCCTTGTGTCTCTCTGGCTTTTCCTTTTTCTCTAAGGTTAAGATCTTGCTTGTGCTGTTTTATTTCCTTTCTTTCTGTACTCCTGGGGTCCCTGTTTCCTCTAGGATACCAAGTGTGAAGGTCTGTAGTATCTCTGGTTGAAACCAGTGACTTTATGAGTTGGTGTTGGCTGAAATTTTGATCATCTCACATTCTTGGAATGAGGCTGCTTCTACACATTGCTCCTCAATGTTTCTGCCTCTCTCATTATTATACCCTATATAAGTACCCTTTGGAAAAGATAAGTGCATCATACTATGAATAGAAATCTTAGAGATTAGTTTAACAAGATTATCCTTAAATGCATCCGGTTTGATTTCAATTATGTGGGAAGTCTCCACTGGTCTAGCTGGACAAGCTATAGCATAATAGCCTTTCTGATGACATCTATAACAAATTATGCTAGCTACCTTTGAGAGCTCAGAAGACTTACATTGCTCTGTTTTTCCTTGTGGATCACTCTGCTTCTTAGATCTTTGCTTTTGCTTCTCAGTTTGATGTTCTTCCTTTGTTGGAGTGGTATGCCACATTTCTGCCGTCTTTTTTTTTCTAGTTGTAGAACTCCTTTGAACCACTGACAAGTTGCTTGAGGTTTTATCTTCTATAGAGAACCCATCTTCTGTTGAGTTGCAGTCTTGAGTGACATTACTTCTTTAGCATGGTTTCTGCTGGTAGAGTTGCTGGACTTTATTTTCTTTGGAGTGGTCACTGGGATTGGTAATTTTGCTACAATCCATCTCCTTGTTTCAGGGACTACAAGGTGCCTTACATGGTCTTTCCCATTTATCTCATCTCCTGCCACAAACTCTTCATATATTATCTTCTTCATTTCACTACAGGAAGCATCTGGTACTCCATAGTTAAGCCTTATATTAGCATCTAGATTTCGATACACAAAGGAAGCTTCAGTTAGAGTTTCTTCAGCAATACCTGGCTTCTCTTCTTCTGGAACATGGTGATGTTGAAACCAGTCTTCTATGTCTCTTTCCCACTTCATACAAGCTTCTGGTTCTTTTCCATGACCTGAGAAACAAATGTATTGTTACTTAGGGTCGGCCACATGCTCATCTTCATCTTTTCCAGCCTGAGTTAGGGCTTCTTCCTCTGTAGGAAAGTCATGTTGACTTTCTGCCACATCATCAATGATGGCTTCAGAATTATGTAAACCAATTTGGTAATCAGGTTCATCCTGGTCTTCTTCTTCCTGATTAGAGTAGGGCACTTCAAATCATGGTTTGTCTTATATGTCAGTGTTATGAGTAGTTCTATTTTCCCACGAGTCCTCATTGGTTTCTTCTTCAAAACAAGTCTCTTCATCAGTATGTTGTTCCCATGATTCTTCATGCCAAACTTCCTCTTCTTCATGTGCTTTATGAATTCAATCTAACCGATCTCCTAAATTTTGCCTCATACTCCTTATTTCTTCCCACAGAGAGTGCTTGGGTTGAACACAAGAATTTAGTGCATTAGAGGTCTCTTCTTCAGCATAAGACTCTCTTTCTTTTTGAATGCTATCACTCTCTTCCTGCCAAGATTGGTTCTCATGGTCTTACACTTCATGATCAGAGTAAGGAACTTCACACCATGGTCTGTCTTCAGTGTTATGGTTTTTGTAATGACCCGTTCCCG
>CAJHQQ010006230.1:0-10808 GCA_905132885.1 Moricandia moricandioides | reverse complement strand
ATCACTTTGGTTAAAAGTGGGATAACTTCTTCATCATAACTCCTATGATCTTGATTCAACTTCAGGATGATTCTACACTGATTTATGAGTCCAAATAAAGCTTTTTACATCTTGATTCATTATCTTTTGATTAGAATCAAAAAGAAATTGCCAACTCTCCAAACAGGGCAAACTGGAATCACTTCGGTTAAAAGTGGGAGAACTTCTTCATCATAAGTCGAATGATATTTTCAACTTCAGGATGATTCTGAACTGATTTATGAGTCCAAATCAAGCTTCTTACATCCTTATTCATTCTGGTTTGATTAGAATCAAGAAGAAATAGCCAAATCTCCAAACAAGGTAAATTGGAGTCACTTCGGTTAAAAGTGGGATAACTTCTTCATCATAACTCCTATGATCTTGATTCAACTTCAGGGTGATTCTAACTGATTTATGAGTCCACATCAATCTTCTTACATCGTGATTCATTCTGGTTTTATTAGTGTCAAGAAGAATTTGCCAAATCTCCAAACAGGGTAAACTTGATTCACTTCGGTTAAAAGTGGGATAACTTCTTCATCATAACTCCTATGATATTGATTCAAATTCAGGGTGATTATCCACTGATTTATGAGTCCAAATAAAGCTTCTTACATCTTGATTCATTATGGTTTGATTAGAAACAACAAGAAATTGCCAATTCTCCAAACAGGGCACACTGGAATCACTTCGGTTAAAAGTGGGATAACTTCTTCATCATAACTCCTATGATCTTGATTCAGCTTCAGGGTGATTCTACACTGATTTATGAGTCCAAATAAAGCTTCTTACATCGTGATTCATTCTAGTTTTATTAGTATCAAAAAGAAATTGCCAAATCTCCAAATAGGGCAAACTGGAATCACTTCGGTTAAAAGTGGGATAACTACTTCATCATAAACTCCTATATTTTGATTTCAACTTCAGGGTGATTCTACACTTGATTTATGAGTTCCAAATCAAGCTTCTTAAATCTTGATTCATTCTGGTTTGATTAGAATCAAGAAGAGATTGCCAAATCTCCAAACATGGTAAACTGGAGTCACTTCGGTTAAAATGGGATAACTTCTTCATCATAACTCCTATGCTATTGATTCAAATTCAGGGTGATTATCCACTGATTTATAAGTCCAGATAAAGCTTCTTACATCTTGATTCATTATGGTTTCATTAGAATCAACAAGAAATTGTCAACTCTCCAAACAGGGCAAACTGGAATCACTTCGGTTAAAAGTGGGATAACTTCTTCATCATATCTCCTATGATCTTGATTAAACTTCACGGTGATTCTACACAGATTAATGAGTCCAAATCAAGCTTCATAACTCCAATGATATTGGTTCAACTTCAGGATGATTTCTACACTGATTTATGAGTCCAAATCAAGCTTCTTACATCTTGATTCATTCTGGTTTGCTTAGAATCAAGAAGAGATTGCCAAATCTCCAAACAGGGCAAACTAGGATCACTTCGGTTAAAAGTGGAATAACTTCTTTATCATAACTCCAATGATATTGGTTCAACTTCAGGATGATTCTACACTGATTTATGAGTCAAAATCAAGCTTCTTACATCTTGATTCATTCTGGTTTGATTATAATCAAGAAGAGATTGCCAAATCTTCAAACATGGTAAACTGGAGTCACTTCGGTTAAAAGTGGGATAACTTCTTCATCATAACTCCTATGATATTGATTCAAATTCAGGGTGATTATCAACTGATTTATAAGTCCAAATAAAGCTTCCTACATCTTGATTCATTATGGTTTGATTAGAATCAAGAAGAAATTCCCAACTCTCCAAATAGGGCAAACTGGAATTACTTCGGTTAAAAGTGGGATAACTTCTTCATCATAACTCCTATGATCTTGATTCAACTTCAGGGTGATTCTACACTGATTTATGAGTCCAAAAAATGCTTCTTACATCGTGATTCATTCTAGTTTTATTAGTATCAAGAAGAAATTGCCTAATCTCCAAATAGGGCAAACTAGAATCACTTCGGTTAAAAGTGAGATAACTTCTTCATCATAACTCCTATGATCTTGATTCAACTTCAGGATGATTCTACACTGATTTATGAGTCCAAATAAAGCTTCTTACATCTTGATTCATTATTTTTTGATTATAATCAAGAAGAAATTTCCAACTCTCCAAACAGGGCAAACTGGAATCACTTCGGTTAAAGTGGGATAACTTCTTCATCATAACTCCTATGATCTTGATTCAACTTCAGGGTGATTCTACACTGATTAATGAGTCCAAATCAAGCTTATTACATCGTGATTCATTTTGGTTTTATTAGTATCAAGAAGAAATTGCCAAATCTCCAAATAGGGCAAACTGGAATCACTTCGGTTTAAAATGGGATAACTTCTTCATCATAACTCCTATGCTCTTGATTCAACTTCAGGGTGATTATACATTGATTAATGAGTCCAAATCAAGCTTCTTACATCGTGATTCATTCTGGTTTTATTAGTATCAAGAATAAATTGCAAATCTCAAAACAGGGTAAACTGATATCACTTCGGTTAAAAGTGGGATAACTTCTTCATCATAACTCCTATGATATTGATTCAACTTCAGGGTGATTTACACTGATTTATGAGTACAAATCAAGCTTATTACATCGTGATTCATTCTGGTTTGATTAGAATCAAGAAAAATTTGTCAAATCTCCAAACAGGGTAAATTGGAATCACTTCGGTTAAAAGTTGAATAACTTCTTAATCATAAGTCGAATGATATTTTCAACTTCAGGCTGATTCTGCACAGATTTATGAGTCCAAATCAAGCTTCTTACTTCTTGATTCATTCTGGTTTGATTAGAATCAAGAAGAAATTGTCAAATCTCCAAACAAGGTCAATTGGAGTCACTTCGGTTAAAAGTGGGATAACTTCTTCATCATAACTCCTATGATCTTGATTCAGATTCAGGGTGATTGTAACTGATTTATGAGTCCAAATCAATCTTCTTACATCATGCTTCATTCTGGTTTTATTAGTGTCAAGAAGAATTTGCCAAATCTCCAAAGAGGGTAAACTTGATTCACTTCGGTTAAAAGTGGGATAACTTCTTCATCATAACTCCTATGATATTGATTCAAATTCAGGGTGATTATCCACTGATTTATGAGTCCAAATAAAGCTTCTTACATCTTGATTCATTATGGTTTGATTAGAATCAACAAGAAATTCCTAACTCTCCAAACAGGGCAAACTGGAATCACTTCGGTTAAAAGTGGGATAACTTCTTCATCACAACTCCTATGATCTTGATTCAACTTCAGGGTGATTATACACTGATTTATGAGTCTGAATCAAGTTTCTTACATCGTGATCCATTCTGGTTTTATTAATATCAAGAAGAAATTGCCAAATCTCAAAACTGGGCAAACTAGGATCATTTCGGTTAAAAGTGGGATAACTTCTTCATCATAACTCCTATGATCTTGAGGCAGCTTCAGGGTGATTCTACACTGATTTATGAGTCCAAATAAAGCTTCTTACATCGTGATTCGTTCTAGTTTTATTAGTATCAAGAAGAAATTACCAAATCTCCAAATAGGGCAAACTGGAATCACTTCGGTTAAATGTGGGATAACTTCTTCATCATAACTCCTATGATCTTGATTCAACTTCAGGGTGATTCTACACTGATTTATGAGTCCAAATCAAGCTTCTTACATCTTGATTCTGTGATTTTTAGAGAATAATGAAGAGTTTAGGCTAAGAACATGAAGAACTTGCTGAAGAACATGAAGAACAGCAAGAGAGAGAGAGAAATCCGTGGGAGAGAGAGAGAGAGGGAGTAGAGAAGCGAAATATTTTATTCAACTTGCCTTTAGGTTTCTCTGGATACATTACTTAAATAGACAAGAAAAGATCAACCAGAAAATACTAAATAAAGAGCTCTGAAGAATAAGAATAAACTAATGGACTAGGGTCCAAACTGTCTTGAGCAGGTGCACCAGGCTGAAAGGGACAGGTCCTAACAGTTGTCTAGCCTTCTGGTCCCCATCTCTGCATGTGAAGACCACTCTCCCACGTTCCCATTCATCAGGCAAGTAAGGATAAGCCTTCCTAGTTGATTTCTTGCACAACTCTTCTCTTCCTTTACTTGCAAGGCAAACTGGGTCCTTTAGGTTGTACGGACAGCCTTGGTGCACAAGTCATCTTGAATCTTGTTTCTTCCGAGCCATCTTCTTCTTATATTTTCATCTCCTCATTTTATTGCTTCATCTCAACACTCCCCCTCAAGCTTAACCATAGGGACTGGTCAAGCTTGGAAACCATGAAGCATTCCCTCATTAAAACCTTTAGCTTAGAAAAACCACTTGGGAGAAAACTAAGCCAAGGAAAAAGAGTAGAACACCTCATGGCTAAGAGGATCAGTGAGATGAGAGATCCATGAGTCCAAGCTTGGAATGAATGAACTCACAGACTTTTGTGCTTGCTGCTTTGGTGAAGATGTCGGCCAATTGATCTTCACTTCTAGTGTAACAAGGCAGTATAATCTTCTGCTCCACAGCTTGCCTAACCTTATGGCAATCTACCTCAATGTGTTTGGTCCTCTCATGGAACACACTGTTGGATGCTATATGAATGGCAGCCTGGTTTTCACAGTGCATGGTGATGGGAGTAGTAGTCTCAATCCCCAAGTCTCCTAGCAGGTTCCTGATCCAAGTAAGCTCACTAGTAAGCTTTCTCATTGCTCTATATTCTGCTTCAGCACTTGAGCATGATACTATCTTCTGCTTCTTGCTCTTCCAGGTGACTAAGTTGCCTCCAATGAAGGTACAATAGCCTGTTGTTGACCTTCTGTCTACTCTATCACCAGCCCAATCTGCATCACAATACCCCACAATCTCTGTGCTTTCATTGCAAGCCATCCACACACCTTGGCCAAGAGCTTCTCTCAAGTATCTCAAAATTCTTTCCACCATATTCCAATGGTGAACTTTAGGTGTTTGCATGTGTTGACTAACTTGGTTCACAGCAAAACACACATCTGGTCGAGTAATGGTCAGGTATATGAGCTTGCCCACCATCCTCCTATACTTCTTAACATCTTCAAATGGAGTATCCTCATACTCCCCCTCTCGCAGTACCTTGTAGTCTTCTTCTAATGGTGTTTTGGCCTGTCTTCCTCCAAGGTTTCCTGCCTCATTTAAAAGATCAAGTGTGTACTTCCTTTGGGATAGAAAGAGCCCCTCTTTAGAGCGGCATATTTCAATTCCTAGGAAGTACTTCAACTCTCCCAAATCCTTTATATCAAAAGCAGATTTAAGGAAAGTCTTAGTTGAGAGGATACCTTCCTTGTCACTACCAGTGATGATAATGTCATCTACATAGATGAGAATAACAATAATCCCTTGCTGACTGGTCAGTGTGAAGAGAGTGTGATCAGCCTCTGATTTAACAAATCCTCTTCCATTTAGAGTTGAGCTTAGCTTATGGTACCAGGCCCTTGGAGATTGCTTCAATCCATAGATAGCTTTCTTTAGCCTCAATACATTTCCTGGTTTGACCATGCCTTCTAGACCAGGTGGTGGTCGCATGTATACTTCATCTTCTAATTCTCCTTGTAAGAAAGCATTTTTGACATCCATTTGCCATAATTCCCATTCCAAGTTGACTGCCAATGAGATCACAATCCTTATGGTGTGTAGCTTGGCCACTGGTGCAAATGTATCAAGGTAATCTTCTCCATTGACCTGAGTAAAGCCTCTTGCAACTAGTCTAGTCTTTTTCCTTTCTGGTTTTCCATTTGCTAGGTACTTTATTGTGAAGAGTAGGCGACTTGTCCCAGCTTTCTTGCCTTTGGGAAGCTCAAATTCATACCAAGTAACATTCTTGATCATAGCATTGATCTCATCTCCAACTGAGTTTTTCCATTCTTCATCCTCCATTGCTTCTGCATAAGATCTTGGAATGTATTCCTGGTCCAACTCCACAATGAAGGCTTGATGTTCTTCTGGATACTGAGCTAGAGAACATGTTGCACTAATTGGATGAGCTACTGCTTTTGCATTGAAGTACACCCTTGTGTTGATCCAATTTGATGCTGGTCTCTTGATCCTTGTACTCCTTCTCAAAGGTTGTATCTGATTAGATTCTTCCTCCTCATCTAATTGGGTTTCATCTTCTGGTTGAACTTCAGTAGCTGATGGCATCTCATCTTGATCATGAGCTACTGAGTCTTCAGATTGTTGCGCATGTTCCTCAGGCTGAGTTGTTTCATTGCCCCCCTCATGATCAGGATGAGTGAATTCAATGCTCTCATCTTCAGTGGTATCATGAACTGGGCTCTTCTTGGTTCCCTCAGGTTTTGTTGGTAAGTTGATGCCAAGATTCTCTAAAATTAATCTCAAGTTGTTGGCTCTATCAGAAGAAGACTGAGAGAGGTCCTTGAGATCATCCCAACTCCTTTCATCATAGTGACCTTTAGACTCCACAAACTTAACATCCCTAGATATCATAACCTTTCTTGTCTCTGGTACATAGTACTTGTAGCCTTTCTGAGTTGGAGAGTATCCAATAAACATGGCCTTTGTGCTTTTAGCCTCTAGTTTGTTCCTCATTTCACCTGGAATCAAAACAAAACACACACACCCAAACACACGCAAATGGTCTATAGAT
This sequence comes from Moricandia moricandioides, assembly GCA_905132885.1. Classification (NCBI taxonomy): domain Eukaryota; kingdom Viridiplantae; phylum Streptophyta; class Magnoliopsida; order Brassicales; family Brassicaceae; genus Moricandia; species Moricandia moricandioides. The sequence goes on along the minus strand of CAJHQQ010006230.1, from coordinate 4,142 downwards.
GGTCTGGTTTTGTTGAGTACCTCATAAGGTGATATATCACTGAGCACTTTTGTAGGGATCCTGTTGATTAAGTAAGAGGCAGTCACAACTGCATCACCCCAAAAATGCTTAGGGACATTCATATGGAACATCATGCTCCTGGCCACCTCCATTAGATGTCGATTTTTCCTCTCAGCCACACCATTTTGTTGAGGTGTGTAGGGACAACTAGTTTGATGGATGATGCCTTGTGCTGTAAGATGTTCCTTGAAGGTTGTGCTTGTGTATTCTCCTCCATTATCTGATCTAAATATTTTGATCTTGGCATGAAAATGGTTAGCAATATAGCTTTGAAAATTTTTAAACGCTTCTAGCACCCTATCCTTAGATTTCAACAAGTTAACCATGTGTACTTAGATTTTTCATCTATAAAAGTCACAAAGTACTTATGTTGTTCTCTAGAAGCACATGGAGCTGTCTAAACATCATAATGAATAAGATCAAAGCAATTATCATAGATAGTCACTGATTTAGGAAACACAGACTTGCAATGTTTTCCTAGAATACAAGCTTCACAATCACTTTTAAAAGAAACACTAGGCAACATGATGTTCAAGGCGCGAGAATGAGGGTGTCCTAATCTAGCATGCCATATTACATCTTTAGGTAATTCAGAAACAGAGGTTAAATCAGAAAAAGCACAAGATAAATCAGAAGTTAGGAGAGTGTCCTCAAGCAAGTACAAGTCTCCCTTGGTTCCACCTTTGCCAAGCAACTTACTAGTCTCAATATCCTGAAAATACATTTCATTAGGGGTGAAAGTAACATGACAATTTAAATTAGTAGTGGCCTTTCTAACCGACAGAAGATTAGAAAGGTTGGCATATAGAAAGCTTTAGACACTTTATCAAACAGTTTTAGATCACCTACACCTTTTATAGGAACTTTATCACCATTAGCTATCATAACATTTCCTAGGACTGGTTTTATATTAGTAATCAAGTTTGAATCACTAATCATATGATGTGATGCACCAGAGTCTATAACTAATGGTCTAGTAGTGCCTAATCCATTCATTGCATACCAGCAGTGTATGAAGCATTAAGAGAGATACCAAGAGTGTTAAGGTTACCAGAGTTCTCCTTTAAGGCCTTGATGAGAGCATCCAAGTCAGATCTCTTAATGTTCTCATAATGGTTGGACCTTGTAGTGGGGTAAGAGGAGGTTGTCACCATGGCCTTTCCCATACCAATGTTAGAGCACATTGAGGAGCATCCAGAAGGAGTCACTGGTTCAGATCCTTCAGTCGAGAAGTGGGCTCTAGCATCTTGGTACTGGTTCCTTGTCTCTCTGAACTTGTTTGGTTTCAAGTGAGGATGAAGTATCCAGCACTTATCCTTCATGTGGCCCTTCTTCTTACAGTGATCACATGTCAAGACCCTTCTATCATCTGGTTTGTAAACCCCTTTGTTTGCTACTGGTCCTTCAGCTTGGTTACTCATAACCAACTCGCCTTTGCCTCCAAATAGGCCAAGGGATCCTTGTTCCTTCTGAATCTGAGCACACGCCTCTTCAAGACTTGGTAGCTTGTCTGCTCTCAGTATGTGCTTGATTAGATCATTGTAGGTTGGGTTCAGAGTAAGGAGCAACCCAAACACTTTATCCTGCTCTCTCCTCTCATTCAAGACTGAGGGTTCTATGGTATGTGGTCTGAGCATTTCCAGCTCTGCCCACAGTGACCTAAACTTCCCAAAATGGACTGTAAAATCCATATCTTCGTGACTGAGGGAGTTTATAGCTTTCTTAACTTCAAAAACTCGAGTAAGGTTTGATACATTACCATAGACCTTGTATAGAGTTTCCCACAAATCATTGGAGCTTTCACAGTATGAATAAGCCTCCAAAATGGCTGGATCCAGAGAGTTTTGGATGAGAGACAGCACCATGAGATCTTCCTGAACTCATTTGCCTTCATCAATCACCAACATCTCCTTTCCATGTTCTCCTTGGACAGTTTGTTTTGGAGCTTCTCCACTTGAGACATGACTCCATAAACCTCTTCCTCCAAGGGCAGTCTTCACCAATCTGGACCATAGAAGGTAGTTAATTCCCTTCAAAGTCACTGGAATGGTCACAGGTTTAATGTTCTCCATCTTCTCTTGCTTTTAGTTTCTGGGTAATAGAGTGAGTTTTGAACAGATTCAAACCAGAGAGTATAAACTTGAGAAAGAGAGTAAAATAGAATGCTTTGCGGAAGTAGAATAGGTTTCAAGAGCTTTGAGGCTCTGATACCATGTGATTTTTAGAGAATAATGAAAGCTTAGGCTAAGAACATGAAGAACTTGCTGAAGAACATGAAGAACAGCAAGAGAGAGAGAGAAATCCGTGGGAGAGAGAGAGGGAGTAGAGAAGTGAAATATTTTATTCAACTTGCCTTTAGGTTTCTCTGGATACATTACTTAAATAGACAAGAAAAGATCAACCAGAAAATACTAAATAAAGAGCTCTGAAGAATAAGAATAAACTAATAGACTAGGGTCCAAACTGTCTTGAGCAGGTGCACCAGGCTGAAAGGGACAGGTCCTAACAGTTGTCTAGCCTTCTGGTCCCCATCTCTGCATTTGAAGACCACTCTCCCACGTTCCCATTCATCAGGCAAGTAAGGATAAGCCTTCCTAGTTGATTTCTTGCACAACTCTTCTCTTCCTTTACTTGCAAGGCAAACTGGGTCCTTTAGGTTGTACGGACAGCCTTGGTGCACAAGTCATCTTGAATTTTGTTTCTTCCGAGCCATCTTCTTCTTATATTTTCATCTCCTCATTTTATTGCTTCATCTCAACAGATTCATTCTGGTTTGATTAGAATCAAGAAGAGATTGCCAAATCTCCAAACAGGGTAAACTGGAGTCACTTCGGTTAAAATGGGATAACTTCTTCATCATAACTCCTATGCTATTGATTCAAATTCAGGGTGATTATCCACTGATTTATGAGTCCAAATAAAGCTTCTTACATTTTGATTCATTATGGTTTCATTAGAATAAACAATAAATTGCCAACTCTCCAAACAGGGCAAACTGGAATCACTTCGGTTAAAAGTGGGATAACTTCTTCATCATATCTCCTATGATCTTGATTTAACTTCACGGTGATTCTACACAGATTAATGAGTCCAAATCAAGCTTCATAACTCCAATGATATTGGTTCAACTTCAGGATGATTTTACACTGATTTATGAGTCCAAATCAAGCTTCTTACATCTTGATTCAATCTGGTTTGTTTAGAATCAAGAAGAGATTGCCAAATCTCCAAACAGGGCAAACTAGGATCACTTCGGTTAAAAGTGGGATAACTTCTTTATCATAACTCCAATGATATTGGTTCAACTTCAGGATGATTCTACACTGATTTATGAGTCCAAATCAAGCTTCTTACATCTTGATTCATTCTGGTTTGATTATCATCAAGAAGAGATTGCCGAATCTCCAAACTGGGTAAACTGGAGTCACTTCGGTTAAAAGTGGGATAACTTCTTCATCATAACTGCTATGATCTTGATTCAAATTCAGGGTGATTCTACACTAATTTATGAGTCCAAATCAATCTTCTTACATCGTGATTCATTCTGGTTTTATTAGTATCAAGAAATAAGTGCCAAATCTCCAAACAGGGTAAACTGGATTCACTTCAGTTAAAAGTGGGATAACTTCTTCATCATAACTCCTATGATATTGATTCATATTCAGAGTGATTATCAACTGATTTATAATTCCAAATAAAGCTTCCTATATCTTGATTCATTATGGTTTGATTAAAATCAAGAAGAAATTCCCAACTCTCCAAAAAGGGCAAACTGGAATTACTTCGGTTAAAAGTGGGATAACTTCTTCATCATAACTCCTATGATCTTGATTCAACTTCAGGGTGATTCTACACTGATTTATGAGTCCAAAAAAGGCTTCTTACATAGTGATTCATTCTAGTTTTATTAGTATCAAGAAGAAATTGCCTAATCTCCAAATAGGGCAAACTAGAATCACTTTGGTTAAAAGTGGGATAACTTCTTCATCATAACTCCTATGATCTTGATTCAACTTCAGGATGATTCTACACTGATTTATGAGTCCAAATAAAGCTTCTTACATCTTGATTCATTATCTTTT
>CAJHQQ010006229.1:0-10810 GCA_905132885.1 Moricandia moricandioides | reverse complement strand
CTTGAAGAAGCTGCCCTCATGTAAGAAAACCTTGGGCAGAAAACCCTGCTTAGGGATAAAACGCAACCAAGGAAAAGAGTAGAGTTCTCGCAAGCCTAGGGATTGGCCAGTGAGCCTAAGGAACTTCCAAGAATTTATCATGGTGGATTGTCCTTAGGCTCTGGATGCGGTGGCTATACTTGTGGTGCAAGCGGTGGACTCCATCACTGCACACACCAACACCTGGACTCTCTTAGACCGGTTTGTGTCTCCCGCCTCTCTTCTGACTACTCGCCAATCTTGATAGGTAAATGGATGGAAGGTTCTTTGCTTCATTGAGTTCAAGTAAGGTAAAACCTGATACAATATCCCACAGGTGCATCAGTTCTGAAGGTAAGCAGCTAATCACAATAATCTCAATACATTTTAATGCAATAAAACAACAATGATGTTTTGAGATGAGTTTAAGGTGCTTCCCCTTTCATCATTATGGAAGGGAGTGAACTCCACTTGAGTCCCCGCCAACTATGGTAAGGACAATCTCTCAGATCAATCGGAAGTCTCAATTCACCACTCGCCCCTCAAGCTTGGAACCGAGAATAGGTGAAGGTCCAAGCTTGCAAGGTTGCTAATGAGTTCATGATAGCTTCTTTGATCCGGCTGGTGAGGAATGATGCAAAGTGTTTTAACTCCACTTCTTGGCAAGAGACAATGGACGACTTGGTATCCTCAGAATTGACACCAAGTACCGTCCTCAAGTTGATCAGAGAGAATAGGTGATAGAACCAAGCTTGGACGTGGGCCGTACTGGCTTGACCAGGAAGCACAAACAGTTCCAACACCTGCGCTTAGCCAACTGATCCACCTTTGATCTCTTTCCATTTCCTTTGACCACCGGTCTCCTCATGACTTAGGTGATGTCTTCCTTGTGTGTCTCATGAATCAGGAGGCTCACCCCAAACAGCTGGCGCTTAATTCAACCGGTTCTACACACAAGCTATCTCTCCATGGTAGGAAATATAGCATCATGTGTAGGCTCTGAACTTCATGGGCAATGTATTCGTTTTTGTCTTGGATTGTGGTGACAGAGAAGCACCTCTGTGTAACTGAACCATCACTCAAACTCGCACCAAGAATTAGACCAAACACAATAGGATCGCAGACTTGATACCGAACTCACCAAGTCTGATCCATGCATGTTTAACAGAATGGAAAGGACGAATCTAAACCAACCTCATTCAGTTCAATCCAAGGCTAACCAGCTCTCTAAAATACACATCGGTATGATAACTCATCAATAAACAAGGCATTTTAGGCAAATTTTAATGACCATTTAAAGCAACACTATTAAATGTCTAAAAACAGAGACTTGATAACTATCTAATCACCTTAAACCAGTTTAAGAATGCACAACAGGACCAGGACAACCTATGGATGCAAAACAAGCATAGAAGCCAAACATATAGATGGCATTACATGACCAGGAAATTTCCTAGACCTCTAGCAATGCCAGAAGAGACTCAAACCAGGTTCTGACAACTGCGCCTAGACAATTTCTAGAACACAAACTATTTATCTAAGAATAACATCATGACGCATGCTAGCAAGCTTAGAAACAATTCAAAAACAGAACACACACACAAGTTTTTTGTATTATGGGCAGAAACTAGGTTCACAAACTCTAGACACTTGACACCTGTCCCAAGAACAAAACAATTCACAAATAATTAAACTAGGAACATTAACTAGACATAACGCAATGCTTAGTAAACTCCTAGAACAAGACCAACAGACAACAGAAACAATTTAAACATTTTAAGTATACTGGGAACAGAAACTAGGTTTTCAACAACTAGGCCAACCTTTAAAACTGTCGCTAAGATACTAAAACACACAACTCAACACAACGCAGACATAAAACACAAGCTTTAACTCAAAAGGGAAAGGAGGTTTAGCTTACAACGCAAGGAACCTGATCTGGTTCTGAACTCCAAGGGCAACATGGTTCACTTGAACTTGGCAGATTTGGATTTTTGGTTCTCTACCCAGACTCCATTCCTTTGAGTGTGCTTTCCCCTTGAACCTCTCCATGCTAGGACTCTCCTTTCTTCCTGTTTACGCAAGACCCACCTTCTGGAAGATAGTGAGAGACTCATTGCTTCGAAAAAGCAACTGATGCAGAGATTCGCTTGTACATGATTTTGTTGGGAGTTTTGCTTGCCAACAGCTCGCTAGACATCTCTTGCTTGCAAGAGATGCGTCTCAGGATGGCAGCAGGAGGCACGAGATGAGACTCCTGGACGCGTCTCTGTACACGCCATTGTGCAATGGTCTTTTCTTCGCTCTTGCAGGAGACTGAACACAGCCAACTAGACAGAAGACTTCTCCAATTGTGTTGTTGAAGAACAGCCCGATGAGGTGAGCTTCGTGCTTGATTTGCGAAGCTTTTGAGTTTTGCAGAGAGCTTGGGAGCTCTGATACCATGAGAGAAGTAGACAGATTATGGTGTGTGAGTGATGTAGAAACAGAGTATCAGATGATGTAAGAGAAAGAGAATCAGAAGGAACAAGATGGAATTAAAGAGACTGCCATGTAGAGTATTGGAAAAGAGAGATTTAGGAGGTAGTATGAATTATTGTGAGAGATTTCGTGTAAGAGAGTTAAAGTAACGCGGAAGATAGAGAGATTAATGAGAAAGGAGAATGGTGAAGAAGCAAAGGGGAACTCCCCAACTTTCATCCTTAATTTGTTTTGATTACAAGAGGGGCTAAATATAGCCCAACTAACAGCACAAACTAGCTAATAAAACAATTACTTGTAGGAAATCATAACAATAATATTGTGGGAAAATCAGAAGGGGCAGGCTGGCTGGGACAGGCTGGGCATCGTCCAGAATGTGGAAAGTGACTGGAGGAAGAGGCACACACAGCTTGGTGTGATGTGACAGTCAGTCCTTCTTCTATGCACCACTGCTCTCTTTCTTGTCTAATCAGACCAGCTAGTTCCAATTGCATTCAACTGAATGGCCTTGACTTCTGGAGCACTAGCCACGACCATAATGTCTTCCCCACTCATTCCTTGCCTTGCAAGTCCAGTCTGGTTAGGGTTTTGGATGAATAGTAGACAGATTACCATCTTCTCAACTTTGCTGTCCTAGTCTTTGCTTTGAAAACCTTAATCCAGCTTGCTTGTCTTCTCTAATCTTTTATTATTCAACACCAGGATCACATCATCCCCTCCTCTTCAAAAAGATTGTCCTTCAAATCTGTTTACCTGCAAGCCTCTTTGTAAGGCATTGTGCTGACTGGTTTGGATATGTAGAAGGCACTATCCATTTAGTTCCTGTTCATTAACTTAAACTGACATGTTGAAAACAAAGCAAGTTAGGCAACATGAAAGTTTAATCAAAGAGTAAATAATCTTTATCCCAAATTGGTTTTTGCTCGGTTTTGGCTTGTGTGCTGCTTCTTGGTGGTCTTCTTTGATGAGGATGAAGCTAGTGACGTCCGGTGCTTATCCTAATCCAAATCAGGTGGCTTGAACCCGTTGTCTTCCCACATCTATTTTTTTTTTTTTTTTTTTTTTTTTTTTTTTTTTTTTTTTTTTTTTTTTTTTTTTTTTTTTTTTTTTTTTTTTTTTTTTTTTTTATTTTTTTTTTTTTTTTTTTTTTATTTTTCTTCTTCTTGTAGTTTCCAAGCTCATCATAATTGCCCATGGCTCTTTTTGACAAAAACAAGTGCATCATATCTGTGTAATTGATAAACGAACTCTTGAAAACATGAATCACTTACCTTAGGCATGGCTCACCTGGTCGCCATATATAGGATTGAGATGTTTTAAACTTAGAAAAGTTCAAAGATAGCCAATACAGGATCACCCGATTTGTAGAACCCATAACTCTTTCATCTGAGAAGGTTTTGACTTGATTCCAATTCGACGTGAGCCCCTGATGAGTTAAGTTCCATGGCAGTCGAGTTTGATGGTTAACTCCTTGTGGTTGTTGAGATATGACCCTCGGACTGTCCCTATGTCAAGGCTGGCGGCTAGACAGTTTCCAAGGTTTGATGGTTGCATCTTCAACTTAGCCAACAACCCATTCTTGATACTCTGATCATTATCATAGCTTCTCTTTTCCCAAATGGTAGATCTCAAAACAGTTTGACCTGTACTCACAGCAAGCAAATCAGGTTTCATGTTTTTCTTTGAGTTTAGATAGTTACCCCCGGATGGTTCTTTGGAGATTGTTGTAGACTAAATTCCCTGGTGGTCTTTTGATTTGAGAAGAAACAGAGTTCTTCTCCTGCTCCAGTAACATCAGTCCTTCTCCTGCTCCAGTAATCACTTCACCATTGACTCTAGTGACTCCTTCATCTCCAATTACATTTTGATAATCTTTGCATTGGTACTGAAGTTGATGCATATCTGGTGGCTTCCATATCTTGATATGGTCAAGATGCAAATCCTTTTGATCAACTTCAAACTCCTTATGACCCCAACTTGTTCTAGCACGAACAGAGCACTCTCCAAGGGTGATAATCTTGTGGAAATATCCTCCAGGTCTCCACGAGTAGGTCTGTAACCTTCCAGCACAATCAGACATAAGTTCCTCTTGGGAAAGATCCAAACCGGCATGTTTTGCAAAACTAGCAATATCTTGATGATCAGAAGGCCATTTTCTGCGTTGTCTGGTTTGTTGGATCCGGACTGAATTGGCTTCATTCTCCAGTTGGTTTCATAGTGAAACTCTTGCTGAGCTTGAGACGTGCAACCCCTTATCTTCAAAGGATGAGAAATCTACAAAATCAAATGTTGGTGCGGCTGAACTCTTCTTAATCTGTTTGATCTTGTTCTTCTGATTCAAGACCTCTCCTCCAGGCTCAAATACAACATGTCTCATGTCCAAGTCGTGTCTTGATAGTTCCACTTCTCCTTTCTTGTACCAAACAAAAGGAGTGAACAGAAAAGTACCTAAGAAGGTCCTTTGGAAATCACATGGATCAAAGACAATTAGTTGATTCATTCTATGACTCTCTGAGGTTCCCTGGGTGTCTTCTTTGCTACTATGTGTTGTGTTAAAGGGACCATGACGTTCTGAACAGGCTGCTCTTCTTTGTGAAAGATATGTGAGGTTACTTTGTCTTGATCTTCTTGGATAGGCGCAACTGGTGCTGGTTCTTGATGCTGTGTTTCAATGGATGGACGTGTGGTGTTGGTCCGTTTGATTTGCTTCTCCACACCCATCATTACTTGTAATAATGCCTCCTTAACCTCTTCACTGAATAAACAGAATGGTTTATCTTCTTTAGATGGCTTAGAGACTGGTTCCTTTCCATCAAGGCTTTCAATCTTCTTCTCCCACTCAGCTTTGCCATGGAATGGGGGTATCTTGATCTTGAAACCAGCAAGCGCTTCTCCCTGGTTCATCCTTCTCTTGTGGACACGCCTATGTCTTCTTGAGGATGAACTGAGGTGCTCATACTCATTGTCAGTCTCCTTATAACCATAAATGTTCTTGGCGAGTTGCATGAGGTCTCTCCTCTCTCCTCTCTCTTTCTCTCCTAGTCTCTCGGTTTGGTGCTTGGCTAGTAGTTCTCCTGATGTCTTCTCTGAGCTCTCTCCTGATGTCATTGAGGTTGGTCCTCATCATCTCGGCCATGGTTGCTACCATGTTTTGATTGAGTTGAGCCGACATAGCCTCCATGAGAAGTTGACGAGTTAAGCTTCTTCTTCAGACTTGGCTTCCATGCTTCCTGCACGCAAAGGTAACCAAAATAACCAGTAAAAGGTTTCTAGGGAACAAGACAAGCAAAAAGGAAAAAGAAAACAAGCAAAAAGGAAAAGAAAACAAGCTTACAATGCAAGACAAAAGTGAAAAGGAAATCGACTAGCAAAAAGGAAAAAGATTCAAGCAAAAAGGAAACACTTCTAAGCTTTTTCCTAATCACTCCTAAGGGTTTCTAGCACCCTAATAGCCTCAATATGCTCGTGTTCAAGGTGATAGACAAGCTAAACTAATGCACAAAGTGATAGACAAGATGATGCATGCGGCTAGGGTTCTTTATCTCTCTAGGGTTTCCGAAAATTTCAAATAAGGAAAGTCCTATAATTCTTGTCTAAACTCTTATGCAACCACGAGCAGCCCTAGTTTAGATGAGTTCTACTGCTTATTCAAAAGACAAAGATGATTCACGGATTGAAACAAGAAAACAAACAAGAAACAAAAGCAAAGAGAGAGAAAGCGAGTACTTCCCAACCAAAGTTGCTCTGATACCACTTGATGCGTCCCTAGGATGCTCTTTGGTTGATGGGAATGGATAATCCTTGCAAGAACGAATCAAAAGACTCAAGTCCTTCAAGGCGTGTGGATTGGATGGTGACACAAGAGGGATGGATGATCTCTTGATACTCCTAGATGAATGGTTTGGATATTACACACCAAACTAGACACCCTTAGGCTCTGGATATGACACACCAGACTCGGCACACTTCTTTTAGAGAGAGAGAGAGCCGCAAAGATGAATGTAACTTGTATAGAAAAGATTGGATGATTACAAAAGGGTGTAGAGAACCCTTTAAATAAGAAACCAGAGACAAATCCTCTAGGGTTTCGACATGAATCAAAAAGGAAAGAGAGTTTAACATAAGCTTTAAATGGAATGAAATAAAATGTAAACTTCTATAGTCTTGGACCGAGAATAGCACTTAGGTGATGTGTAGACAAGTTGTGGCCTCGTTAAAAACCTTCCTCCTGGAAAACCTCGTGGGACAAAACCAAAAGCAAGGAAAAGAGCACACAACCCCATGTCTTGCCTAGACACTAACTCAGCTTGATGTAGAGATGGCTTGAATGGTGATCAAGACATCTCGGATCAGACCTTGTCCAAGACTTTGTTGTTGTGGATGTGAAGTGAGTAATCCAACAACATTCTCTTTAAGCTTCTTGACTCTGGAACGAGTCATGGGACCTTCAGGAATGGCTAGAGCATCATCACCAAGTTGTTGGTGGCAATGTGGCTTCTTGTGGTTCATCTAGACTCTCCTTGTTCTCCTTAGTGATCCGGTCCTTGATCACATCAAATGCACTCTTAAATGTTGCATCCTCAAGCTCTTCAGGTTCAGGTTCATGCTTCCATTCTTTGGTGCTTTCCAGGATCACATCAGCTGACAACACCAAAGTTTGTAAGCTCAAGAAGGCGATTTATGGACTCAAACAATCTCCTAGAGCATGGTACCAAAGGTTAAGTAGTTGCTTGATTGAAGATGGTTTTAAAAGATCTGAGGCGGATCATACCTTATTCACAATCAAAGTAGACAAAGGTATGGTGGTGGTATTGATCTATGTTGATGATATAATCATAACTGGTGATGATATAGATGGTGTTAAACACACTAAAGAGCTTCTAAAGGGAACTTTTGATATCAAGGATCTGGGGGAACTAAAATACTTTCTTGGGATTGAAGTATGCAAGATTGATACTGGTTTGTTTCTCTCCCAAAGAAAGTATGCCTTAGACCTTTTATCAGAGACAGGAAAGTTGGGGTCTAAGCCATGTAAAACTCCCATTGAAGAGAACTATAAAGATGAGCCTGAGGGGAACCAGCTGCTGATGAGAAGCAATATCAGAGAATGGTAGGAAAGCTGATCTATCTCACCATCACTAGACCTGACTTATGCTTTGCAGTGAATCAAGTGAGTCAACATATGCATGCTCCAAGAAGACATCATTGGAGAATGGTGGAAAGGATCTTGAGATACATCAAAGGCACACCTGGCAAAGGTATTTGGATGGGATGCAACTCAAATACTGATATTGTTGGCTATTGTTGATGCTGACTGGGCAGGAGATAGGAATGACAGAAAGTCAACAACAGGCTATTGTACTTTTATAGGAGGCAATCTAGTAACCTGGAAGAGCAAAAAACAGAAGGTAATCTCAAGATCAAGTGCTGAAGCTGAATATAGAGCAATGGCAAGCATCACTGGAGAACTTGTCTGGCTGAAGCATCTGGTTAAAGATCTTGGAGTTGAATCATCTCAACCGATTGTCTTACACTGTGATAATCAAGCGGCAATCCACATTGCATCTAATTCAGTATTCCATGAAAGAACAAAGCATATTGAAGTGGACAGTGATGTGATCCTGGAAAGCACCAAGCATGCAACCTTTAAGAGTGCATATGAGGTGATCATGGACCGGATCACTAAGGAGGACAAGGAGGGTCTAGATGAGCCACATGAAGCCACAATGCATCAACCACTCGGTGAGGATGCTCTAGCCATTCCTGAAGGTCCCATGACTCGTTCCAGAGTCAAGAAGCTTAAAGAGAATGTTGTTGGATTACTCACTTCACATCCACAACAACAAAGTCTTGGACAAGGTCTGATCCGAGATGTCTTGATCACCATTCAAGCCATCTCTACATCAAGCTGAGTTAGTGTCTAGGCAAGACATGGGGTGTGTGCTCTTTTCCTTGCTTTTGGTTTTGTCCCACGAGGTTTTCCAGGAGGAAGGTTTTTAACGAGGCCACAACTTGTCTACACATCACCTAAGTGCTATTCTCGGTCCAAGACTATAGAAGTTTACATTTTATTTCATTCCATTTAAAAGCTTATGTTAAACTCTCTTTCCTTTTTTGATTCATGTCGAAACCCTAGAGGATTTGTCTCTGGTTTCCTATTTAAAGGGTTCTCTACACCCTCTTGTAATCATCCAATCTTTTCTATACAAGTTTATTCATCTTTGCGGCTCTCTCTCTCTCTAAAAGAAGTGTGCCGAGTCTGGTGTGTCATATCCAGAGCCTAAGGGTGTCTAGTTTGGTGTGTAATATCCAAACCATTCATCTAGGAGTATCAAGAGATCATCCATCCCTCTTGTGTCACCATCCAATCCACACGCCTTGAAGGACTTGAGTCTTTTGATTCGTTCTTGCAAGGATTATCCATTCCCATCAACCAAAGAGCATCCTAGGGACGCATCAAGTGGTATCAGAGCAACTTTGGTTGGGAAGTACTCGCTATCCTTTGTTTCTTGTTTCTTTTGATTGTTCAATCCGTGTTTCATCTTTATCTTTTGAATAAGCAGTAGAACTCATCTAAACTAGGGCTGCTCGTGATTGCATAAGAGTTTAGACAAGAATTATAGGACTTTCCTTATTTGGTTTCATGCGAAAGCCCTAGAGAGAGAAGAACCCTAGCCGCATGTTTCTCTTTGTCGATCACTTTGTGCATTAGTTTAGCTTGTTCCTCACCTTGAACACGAGCATACTAAGGCTGTTAGGTTGCTAGAAAACCTTAGAAAAGATTAGGAAAAAGTTTAGAAGTTTTTCCTTTTTGCTTGAATCCTTTTTCCTTTTCTAGCCGATTTCTCCTTTTTTGTTTTGTCTTGCAAGACAAGCTTGTTTGCTTTTCCTTTTTGCTTGTTTTCTTTTTCCTTTTTGCTTGTCTTGTTCCCTAGAAACCTTTTACTGGTTATTTTGGTTACCTTTACGCAGGAAGCATGGTCTCCAAGTCTGAAGAAGAAGCTTAACTCGTCAGCTTCTCATGGAGGCTATGTCGGCTCAACTCAACCAAAACATGGTGGCAACCATGACCGAGATGATGAGGACCAACCTCAATGACATCAGGAGAGAGCTCAGAGAAGACATCAGGAGAGCTACTAGTCAAGCACCAAACCGAGAGACTAGGAGAGAAAGAGAGAGGAGAGAGGAGAGACCTCATGCAACTCGCCAAGAGCATGAAGGTTATGTGGAGACTGACAATGAGTATAAGCACCTCAGTTCATCCTCAAGAAGACATAGGCGTGTCCAAAAGAGAAGGATGAACCAGGGAGATGAGCTTGCTGGTTTGAAGATCAAGATACCCCCATTCCATGGCAAAGCTGATCCGGATGCCTACCTTGAGTGGGAGAAGAAGATTGAAAGTCTTGATGGAAAGGAACCAATCTGTTACAGCAAGGAGAAGACAGTCTCTAAGGCATCTAAAGAAGATAAACAATTATGTCTATTCAGTGAAAAGGTTAAGGAGGCATTGTTACAAATAATGATGAATGTGGAGAAGCAAATCAAACGGACCAATACAACACGTCCATCCATTGAAAACACAGCATCAAGAACCAGCACCAGTTGCGCCTATCCAAGAAGATCAAGACAAAGTAACCTCACATATCTTTTATAAAGAAGAACAGCCTGTTCAGAACGTCATGGTCCCTTTAACACAACACATGGTAGCAGAGGAGACACCCAGGGAACCTCAGAGAGCTCATAGAATGAATCAACTAATTGTCTTTGATCCATGTGATTTCCAAAGGACCTTCTTAGGTACTTTTCTGTTCACTCCTTTTGTTAAGTACAAGAAAGGAGAAGTGGAACTATCAAGACACGACTTGGACACGAGACATGTTGTATTTGAGCCTGGAGGAGAGGTCTTGAATCAGAAGAACAAGATCAAACCGATTAAGAAGAGTTCAGCCGCACCAACATTTGATTTTGTAGATTTCTCATCCTTTGAAGATAAGGGGTTGCACGTCTCAGCTCAGCAAGAGTTTCACTATGAAACCAACTGGAGAATGAAGCCAAATCAGTCACGGATCCAACAAGCCAGACAACGCAGAAAATGGCCTTCTGATCATCAAGATATTGCTAGTTTTGCAAAACATGCCGGTTTGGATCTTTCCCAAGAGGAACTTATGTCTGATTGTGCTGGAAGGTTACAAACCTACTCGTGGAGACCTGGAGGATATTTCCACAAGATTATCACCCTTGGAGAGTGCTCTCTTCGTGCTAGAACAAGTTGGGGTCATAAGGAGTTTGAAGTTGATCAAAAGGACTTGCA
>CAJHQQ010006228.1:0-10811 GCA_905132885.1 Moricandia moricandioides | reverse complement strand
CCTCCAATGCGAACAAAGGGAAACCGCTGTGGTCTCCCTTTAGTGAGTTCAATTATTATCCACGGTCAGAAGTGACCAGTTTCGTTCTTCTCCCACCACGCTTAAGGTCGAACGAAGGGCAAGCCTTCGGCGCCACCTCATGCATGGGCGCGAAGGCACAGCGCCTTCGTACTAAAGCCAGCAGTGTGACAAGCAGTGAGCGAAAGGGATATTGCATTTGGGGCCTGGCGTAAAGTTAGCGTCGAACCTACCTTTATCGTCGATCACCACCAACAAGTGCAGACTGCCGATAGGAGTTGGTTGTAGCCCACCCTTAGCGTGAGAGCTACACAGCCCATCTCATCTCGTCCTGCCTCCACAGTACCGTCTCGCTTGAATGATAAAGTGGTATCCCACATTCGAGCCACCCTGCCTCTTGTGCCACTGGCGAATCTCACGGACACCAAACATTCTGACGTTGGCTTGGTAGCCGAGCAGTGAACAAAGATTGCGTCAGTAGATTCACGTTGTTTAAAACTGTACACGAGCCATTATTTCTTTCCTCCTTTCCTTTTTAATCTATCAAAGGGGACCCGGATCCTCTACGCCGGACGCCCCATCGTGGCCGGCATCACACGGCGCCACAGGTGCGGTTGCTGCGCCTATATCGCGACATCACCGAGGGGAAGATCGGGCTCGCCACTTCGGCTCGATGAGACGCTTGTTTCGGCGTGGGTATGGTGGCAGGCCCGTGGCCGGGGGACTGTTTGGGCGCCACTCTCCTTGCATGCACCATTCCTTGCGCGGCGGTGCTCAACGGCCTCAACCTACTAACTGGCTGCCTTTCCTAATGCAGGAGTCGCATAAGGGAGAGCGTCGACCGATGCCCTTGAGAGCCTTCAACCCAGTCAGCTCCTTCCGGTGGGCGCGGGGCATGACTATCGTCGCCGCACTTATGACTGTCTTCTTTATCATGCAACTCGTAGGACAGGTGCCGGCAGCGCTCTGGGTCATTTTCGGCGAGGACCGCTTTCGCTGGAGCGCGACGATGATCGGCCTGTCGCTTGCGGTATTCGGAATCTTGCACGCCCTCGCTCAAGCCTTCGTCACTGGTCCCGCCACCAAACGTTTCGGCGAGAAGCAGGCCATTATCGCCGGCATGGCGGCCGACGCGCTGGGGCTACGTCTTGCTGGCGTTCGCGACGCGAGGCTGGATGGCCTTCCCCATTATGATTTCTTCTCGCTTCCGGCGGCATCGGGATGCCCGCGTTGCAGGCCATGCTGTCCAGGCAGGTAGATGACGACCATCAGGGACAGCTTCAAGGATCGCTCGCGGCTCTTACCAGCCTAACTTCGATCATTGGACCGCTGATCGTCACGGCGATTTATGCCGCCTCGGCGAGCACATGGAACGGGTTGGCATGGATTGTAGGCGCCGCCCTATACCTTGTCTGCCTCCCGCGTTGCGTCGCGGTGCATGGAGCCGGGCCACCTCGACCTGAATGGAAGCCGGCGGCACCTCGCTAACGGATTCACCACTCCAAGAATTGGAGCCAATCAATTCTTGCGGAGAACTGTGAATGCGCAAACCAACCCTTGGCAGAACATATCCATCGCGTCCGCCATCTCCAGCAGCCGCACGCGGCGCATCTCGGGCAGCGTTGGGTCCTGGCCACGGGTGCGCATGATCGTGCTCCTGTCGTTGAGGACCCGGCTAGGCTGGCGGGGTTGCCTTACTGGTTAGCAGAATGAATCACCGATACGCGAGCGAACGTGAAGCGACTGCTGCTGCAAAAACGTCTGCGACCTGAGCAACAACATGAATGGTCTTCGGTTTCCGTGTTTCGTAAAGTCTGGAAACGCGGAAGTCCCCTACGTGCTGCTGAGTTGCCCGCAACAGAGAGTGGAACCAACCGGTGATACCACGATACTATGACTGAGAGTCCAACGCCATGAGCGGCCTCATTTCTTATTCTGAGTTACAACAGTCCGCACCGCTGCCGGTAGCTCCTTCCGGTGGGCGCGGGGCATGACTATCGTCGCTCGCACTTATGACTGTCTTCTTTATCATGCAACTCGTAGGACAGGTGCCGGCAGCGCCCAACAGTCCCCCGGCCACGGGGCCTGCCACCATAACCCACGCCGAAACAAGCGCCCTGCAACCATTATGTTCCGGATCTGCATCGCAGGATGCTGCTGGCTACCCTGTGGAACACCTACATCTGTATTAACGAAGCGCTAACCGTTTTTATCAGGCTCTGGGAGGCAGAATAAATGATCATATCGTCAATTATTACCTCCACGGGGAGAGCCTGAGCAAACTGGCCTCACTCGGATCCACTAGTAACGGCCGCCAGTGTGCTGGAATTCGGCTTAAAGCTTAAAAAGGCTGACGATTTCTCGTCAGCCTTTGCGGCCGCTGGTGGCCCCTGCTGGACTTGAACCAGCGACCAAGCGATTATGAGTCGCCTGCTCTAACCACTGAGCTAAGGGGCCAATCGATTGGATTATAAAGTAACTCCGTGTCGCAATCCAAGCTTGGCTGCAGGTCACTTTGATACATGAAAATACGGGTTTTCTTGATTCAGACGCGCAGCGGTGTGCGTTTGTTTGCCGCTATAGCGAAATAAATCAGAAAATCAGACGCGGTCGTTCACTTGTTCAGCAACCAGATCAAAAGCCATTGACTCAGCAAGGGTTGACCGTATAATTCACGCGATTACACCGCATTGCGGTATCAACGCGCCCGTAGCTCAGCTGGATAGAGCGCTGCCCTCCGGAGGCAGAGGTCTCAGGTTCGAATCCTGTCGGGCGCGCCATCACATACCGCCATTAGCTCATCGGGATAGAACGCCAGCCTTCGAAGCTGGTTTCGCGGGGTTCGAGTCTCCGATGGCGGTCCAATTTTGAACCCCGCTTCGGCGGGGTTTTTTGACGACCGGGTCGAATTTGCTTTCGAATTTCTGCCATTCATCCGCTTATTATCACTTATTCAGGCGTAGCAACCAGGCGTTTAAGGGCACCAATAACTGCCTTAAAAAAATTACGCCCCGCCCTGCCACTCATCGCAGTACTGTTGTAATTCATTAAGCATTCTGCCGACATGGAAGCCATCACAAACGGCATGATGAACCTGAATCGCCAGCGGCATCAGCACCTTGTCGCCTTGCGTATAATATTTGCCCATGGTGAAAACGGGGGCGAAGAAGTTGTCCATATTGGCCACGTTTAAATCAAAACTGGTGAAACTCACCCAGGGATTGGCTGAGACGAAAAACATATTCTCAATAAACCCTTTAGGGAAATAGGCCAGGTTTTCACCGTAACACGCCACATCTTGCGAATATATGTGTAGAAACTGCCGGAAATCGTCGTGGTATTCACTCCAGAGCGATGAAAACGTTTCAGTTTGCTCATGGAAAACGGTGTAACAAGGGTGAACACTATCCCATATCACCAGCTCACCGTCTTTCATTGCCATACGGAATTCCGGATGAGCATTCATCAGGCGGGCAAGAATGTGAATAAAGGCCGGATAAAACTTGTGCTTATTTTTCTTTACGGTCTTTAAAAAGGCCGTAATATCCAGCTGAACGGTCTGGTTATAGGTACATTGAGCAACTGACTGAAATGCCTCAAAATGTTCTTTACGATGCCATTGGGATATATCAACGGTGGTATATCCAGTGATTTTTTTCTCCATTTTAGCTTCCTTAGCTCCTGAAAATCTCGATAACTCAAAAAATACGCCCGGTAGTGATCTTATTTCATTATGGTGAAAGTTGGAACCTCTTACGTGCCGATCAACGTCTCATTTTCGCCAAAAGTTGGCCCAGGGCTTCCCGGTATCAACAGGGACACCAGGATTTATTTATTCTGCGAAGTGATCTTCCGTCACAGGTATTTATTCGGCGCAAAGTGCGTCGGGTGATGCTGCCAACTTACTGATTTAGTGTATGATGGTGTTTTTGAGGTGCTCCAGTGGCTTCTGTTTCTATCAGCTGTCCCTCCTGTTCAGCTACTGACGGGGTGGTGCGTAACGGCAAAAGCACCGCCGGACATCAGCGCTAGCGGAGTGTATACTGGCTTACTATGTTGGCACTGATGAGGGTGTCAGTGAAGTGCTTCATGTGGCAGGAGAAAAAAGGCTGCACCGGTGCGTCAGCAGAATATGTGATACAGGATATATTCCGCTTCCTCGCTCACTGACTCGCTACGCTCGGTCGTTCGACTGCGGCGAGCGGAAATGGCTTACGAACGGGGCGGAGATTTCCTGGAAGATGCCAGGAAGATACTTAACAGGGAAGTGAGAGGGCCGCGGCAAAGCCGTTTTTCCATAGGCTCCGCCCCCCTGACAAGCATCACGAAATCTGACGCTCAAATCAGTGGTGGCGAAACCCGACAGGACTATAAAGATACCAGGCGTTTCCCCCTGGCGGCTCCCTCGTGCGCTCTCCTGTTCCTGCCTTTCGGTTTACCGGTGTCATTCCGCTGTTATGGCCGCGTTTGTCTCATTCCACGCCTGACACTCAGTTCCGGGTAGGCAGTTCGCTCCAAGCTGGACTGTATGCACGAACCCCCCGTTCAGTCCGACCGCTGCGCCTTATCCGGTAACTATCGTCTTGAGTCCAACCCGGAAAGACATGCAAAAGCACCACTGGCAGCAGCCACTGGTAATTGATTTAGAGGAGTTAGTCTTGAAGTCATGCGCCGGTTAAGGCTAAACTGAAAGGACAAGTTTTGGTGACTGCGCTCCTCCAAGCCAGTTACCTCGGTTCAAAGAGTTGGTAGCTCAGAGAACCTTCGAAAAACCGCCCTGCAAGGCGGTTTTTTCGTTTTCAGAGCAAGAGATTACGCGCAGACCAAAACGATCTCAAGAAGATCATCTTATTAATCAGATAAAATATTTCTAGATTTCAGTGCAATTTATCTCTTCAAATGTAGCACCTGAAGTCAGCCCCATACGATATAAGTTGTAATTCTCATGTTTGACAGCTTATCATCGATAAGCTTTAATGCGGTAGTTTATCACAGTTAAATTGCTAACGCAGTCAGGCACCGTGTATGAAATCTAACAATGCGCTCATCGTCATCCTCGGCACCGTCACCCTGGATGCTGTAGGCATAGGCTTGGTTATGCCGGTACTGCCGGGCCTCTTGCGGGATATCGTCCATTCCGACAGCATCGCCAGTCACTATGGCGTGCTGCTAGCGCTATATGCGTTGATGCAATTTCTATGCGCACCCGTTCTCGGAGCACTGTCCGACCGCTTTGGCCGCCGCCCAGTCCTGCTCGCTTCGCTACTTGGAGCCACTATCGACTACGCGATCATGGCGACCACACCCGTCCTGTGGATCCGGCCCATTGGCTGCCTCCCACACTTGGATATGCCTCCTCGGAGCCTTATAGAATTGTTTATAAGACTTGCGCATTATTTGACCTCCAATGCGAACAAAGGGAAACCGCTGTGGTCTCCCTTTAGTGAGTTCAATTAATTATCCACGGTCAGAAGTGACCAGTTCGTTCTTCTCCCACCAACGCTTAAGGTCGAACGAAGGGCAAGCCTTCGGCGCCACCTCATGATGGGCGCGAAGCACAGCGCCTTCGTACTTAGCCAGCAGTGTGACAAGCAGTGAGCGAAGGGATTGCATTTGGGCTGGCGTAAAGTTAGCGTCGAACTTACCTTTATCGTCGATACCACCAACAAGGCAGACGCCGATAGAGTTGTGGTTGTAACCCTTAGCGTGAGAGCCTACAGCCATCTCATCTCGTCCTGCCTCCACAGTACCGTCTCGCTTGATGATAAAGTGGTATCCCACATCGAGCCAACCCTGCTCTTTGTGCCACTGGCGAATCTCACGGACACCAACATTCTGACTTGGCTTGGTAGCCGAGCAGTGAACAAAGATTGCGTCAGTAGATTCACGTTGTTTAAACTGTACACGAGCCATTATTTCTTTCCTCCTTTCCTTTTTAATCTATCAAAGGGGACCCGGATCCTCTACGCCGGACGCATCGTGGCCGGCATCACCGGCGCCACAGGTGCGGTTGCTGGCGCCTATATCGCCGACATCACCGATGGGGAAGATCGGGCTCGCCACTTCGGGCTCATGAGCGCTTGTTTCGGCGTGGGTATGGTGGCAGGCCCCGTGGCCGGGGGACTGTTGGGCGCCATCTCCTTGCATGCACCATTCCTTGCGGCGGCGGTGCTCAACGGCCTCAACCTACTACTGGGCTGCTTCCTAATGCAGGAGTCGCATAAGGGAGAGCGTCGACCGATGCCCTTGAGAGCCTTCAACCCAGTCAGCTCCTTCCGGTGGGCGCGGGGCATGACTATCGTCGCCGCACTTATGACTGTCTTCTTTATCATGCAACTCGTAGGACAGGTGCCGGCAGCGCTCTGGGTCATTTTCGGCGAGGACCGCTTTCGCTGGAGCGCGACGATGATCGGCCTGTCGCTTGCGGTATTCGGAATCTTGCACGCCCTCGCTCAAGCCTTCGTCACTGGTCCCGCCACCAAACGTTTCGGCGAGAAGCAGGCCATTATCGCCGGCATGGCGGCCGACGCGCTGGGCTACGTCTTGCTGGCGTTCGCGACGCGAGGCTGGATGGCCTTCCCCATTATGATTCTTCTCGCTTCCGGCGGCATCGGGATGCCCGCGTTGCAGGCCATGCTGTCCAGGCAGGTAGATGACGACCATCAGGGACAGCTTCAAGGATCGCTCGCGGCTCTTACCAGCCTAACTTCGATCATTGGACCGCTGATCGTCACGGCGATTTATGCCGCCTCGGCGAGCACATGGAACGGGTTGGCATGGATTGTAGGCGCCGCCCTATACCTTGTCTGCCTCCCCGCGTTGCGTCGCGGTGCATGGAGCCGGGCCACCTCGACCTGAATGGAAGCCGGCGGCACCTCGCTAACGGATTCACCACTCCAAGAATTGGAGCCAATCAATTCTTGCGGAGAACTGTGAATGCGCAAACCAACCCTTGGCAGAACATATCCATCGCGTCCGCCATCTCCAGCAGCCGCACGCGGCGCATCTCGGGCAGCGTTGGGTCCTGGCCACGGGTGCGCATGATCGTGCTCCTGTCGTTGAGGACCCGGCTAGGCTGGCGGGGTTGCCTTACTGGTTAGCAGAATGAATCACCGATACGCGAGCGAACGTGAAGCGACTGCTGCTGCAAAACGTCTGCGACCTGAGCAACAACATGAATGGTCTTCGGTTTCCGTGTTTCGTAAAGTCTGGAAACGCGGAAGTCCCCTACGTGCTGCTGAAGTTGCCCGCAACAGAGAGTGGAACCAACCGGTGATACCACGATACTATGACTGAGAGTCAACGCCATGAGCGGCCTCATTTCTTATTCTGAGTTACAACAGTCCGCACCGCTGCCGGTAGCTCCTTCCGGTGGGCGCGGGGCATGACTATCGTCGCCGCACTTATGACTGTCTTCTTTATCATGCAACTCGTAGGACAGGTGCCGGCAGCGCCCAACAGTCCCCCGGCCACGGGGCCTGCCACCATACCCACGCCGAAACAAGCGCCCTGCACCATTATGTTCCGGATCTGCATCGCAGGATGCTGCTGGCTACCCTGTGGAACACCTACATCTGTATTAACGAAGCGCTAACCGTTTTTATCAGGCTCTGGGAGGCAGAATAAATGATCATATCGTCAATTATTACCTCCACGGGGAGAGCCTGAGCAAACTGGCCTCACTCGGATCCACTAGTAACGGCCGCCAGTGTGCTGGAATTCGGCTTAAAGCTTAAAAAGGCTGACGATTTCTCGTCAGCCTTTGCGGCCGCTGGTGGCCCCTGCTGGACTTGAACCAGCGACCAAGCGATTATGAGTCGCCTGCTCTAACCACTGAGCTAAGGGGCCAATCGATTGGATTATAAAGTAACTCCGTGTCGCAATCCAAGCTTGGCTGCAGGTCACTTTGATACATGAAAATACGGGTTTTCTTGATTCAGACGCGCAGCGGTGTGCGTTTGTTTGCCGCTATAGCGAAATAAATCAGAAAATCAGACGCGGTCGTTCACTTGTTCAGCAACCAGATCAAAAGCCATTGACTCAGCAAGGGTTGACCGTATAATTCACGCGATTACACCGCATTGCGGTATCAACGCGCCCGTAGCTCAGCTGGATAGAGCGCTGCCCTCCGGAGGCAGAGGTCTCAGGTTCGAATCCTGTCGGGCGCGCCATCACATACCGCCATTAGCTCATCGGGATAGAACGCCAGCCTTCGAAGCTGGTTTCGCGGGGTTCGAGTCTCCGATGGCGGTCCAATTTTGAACCCCGCTTCGGCGGGGTTTTTTGACGACCGGGTCGAATTTGCTTTCGAATTTCTGCCATTCATCCGCTTATTATCACTTATTCAGGCGTAGCAACCAGGCGTTTAAGGGCACCAATAACTGCCTTAAAAAAATTACGCCCCGCCCTGCCACTCATCGCAGTACTGTTGTAATTCATTAAGCATTCTGCCGACATGGAAGCCATCACAAACGGCATGATGAACCTGAATCGCCAGCGGCATCAGCACCTTGTCGCCTTGCGTATAATATTTGCCCATGGTGAAAACGGGGGCGAAGAAGTTGTCCATATTGGCCACGTTTAAATCAAAACTGGTGAAACTCACCCAGGGATTGGCTGAGACGAAAAACATATTCTCAATAAACCCTTTAGGGAAATAGGCCAGGTTTTCACCGTAACACGCCACATCTTGCGAATATATGTGTAGAAACTGCCGGAAATCGTCGTGGTATTCACTCCAGAGCGATGAAAACGTTTCAGTTTGCTCATGGAAAACGGTGTAACAAGGGTGAACACTATCCCATATCACCAGCTCACCGTCTTTCATTGCCATACGGAATTCCGGATGAGCATTCATCAGGCGGGCAAGAATGTGAATAAAGGCCGGATAAAACTTGTGCTTATTTTTCTTTACGGTCTTTAAAAAGGCCGTAATATCCAGCTGAACGGTCTGGTTATAGGTACATTGAGCAACTGACTGAAATGCCTCAAAATGTTCTTTACGATGCCATTGGGATATATCAACGGTGGTATATCCAGTGATTTTTTTCTCCATTTTAGCTTCCTTAGCTCCTGAAAATCTCGATAACTCAAAAAATACGCCCGGTAGTGATCTTATTTCATTATGGTGAAAGTTGGAACCTCTTACGTGCCGATCAACGTCTCATTTTCGCCAAAAGTTGGCCCAGGGCTTCCCGGTATCAACAGGGACACCAGGATTTATTTATTCTGCGAAGTGATCTTCCGTCACAGGTATTTATTCGGCGCAAAGTGCGTCGGGTGATGCTGCCAACTTACTGATTTAGTGTATGATGGTGTTTTTGAGGTGCTCCAGTGGCTTCTGTTTCTATCAGCTGTCCCTCCTGTTCAGCTACTGACGGGGTGGTGCGTAACGGCAAAAGCACCGCCGGACATCAGCGCTAGCGGAGTGTATACTGGCTTACTATGTTGGCACTGATGAGGGTGTCAGTGAAGTGCTTCATGTGGCAGGAGAAAAAAGGCTGCACCGGTGCGTCAGCAGAATATGTGATACAGATATATTCCGCTTCCTCGCTCACTGACTCGCTACGCTCGGTCGTTCGACTGCGGCGAGCGGAAATGGCTTACGAACGGGGCGGAGATTTCCTGGAAGATGCCAGGAAGATACTTAACAGGGAAGTGAGAGGGCCGCGGCAAAGCCGTTTTTCCATAGGCTCCGCCCCCCTGACAAGCATCACGAAATCTGACGCTCAAATCAGTGGTGGCGAAACCCGACAGGACTATAAAGATACCAGGCGTTTCCCCCTGGCGGCTCCCTCGTGCGCTCTCCTGTTCCTGCCTTTCGGTTTACCGGTGTCATTCCGCTGTTATGGCCGCGTTTGTCTCATTCCACGCCTGACACTCAGTTCCGGGTAGGCAGTTCGCTCCAAGCTGGACTGTATGCACGAACCCCCCGTTCAGTCCGACCGCTGCGCCTTATCCGGTAACTATCGTCTTGAGTCCAACCCGGAAAGACATGCAAAAGCACCACTGGCAGCAGCCACTGGTAATTGATTTTAGAGGAGTTAGTCTTGAAGTCATGCGCCGGTTAAGGCTAAACTGAAAGGACAAGTTTTGGTGACTGCGCTCCTCCAAGCCAGTTACCTCGGTTCAAAGAGTTGGTAGCTCAGAGAACCTTCGAAAAACCGCCCTGCAAGGCGGTTTTTTTCGTTTTCAGAGCAAGAGATTACGCGCAGACCAAAACGATCTCAAGAAGATCATCTTATTAATCAGATAAAAATATTTCTAGATTTCAGTGCAATTTATCTCTTCAAATGTAGCACCTGAAGTCAGCCCCATACGATATAAGTTGTAATTCTCATGTTTGACAGCTTATCATCGATAAGCTTTAATGCGGTAGTTTATCACAGTTAAATTGCTAACGCAGTCAGGCACCGTGTATGAAATCTAACAATGCGCTCATCGTCATCCTCGGCACCGTCACCCTGGATGCTGTAGGCATAGGCTTGGTTATGCCGGTACTGCCGGGCCTCTTGCGGGATATCGTCCATTCCGACAGCATCGCCAGTCACTATGGCGTGCTGCTAGCGCTATATGCGTTGATGCAATTTCTATGCGCACCCGTTCTCGGAGCACTGTCCGACCGCTTTGGCCGCCGCCCAGTCCTGCTCGCTTCGCTACTTGAGCCACTATCGACTACGCGATCATGGCGACCACACCCGTCCTGTGGATCCGGCCCATTGGCTGCCTCCCACACTTGGATATGCCTCCTCGGAGCCTTATAGAATTGTTTATAAGACTTGCGCATTATTTGA
>CAJHQQ010006227.1:0-10827 GCA_905132885.1 Moricandia moricandioides | reverse complement strand
AAGGGCTATATCCGAGAGAGTTTGAGCCCATGTGCTGTACCAGTGGCTGCCTCAAGTGGCCTAAGAAGGATGGTACAGTGGCGAAATGTGTGGGTTGATTTGTAGGTCAGATCAAAACATCACCAGTGAGTATCTGCCACCCTATTCCCTAGACTAGAGTGATTGCCTTGATGAATTACATGGGTTCTTGCATCTTCTCTAAGATTGATGTTAAAAGGTGGTTTAGTCATCATGATTAGGATGAAAGAAGGAGATGAATGGAAAACTGCATGGTTAAATACTAAGCATGGATTGTATATGAGTGGTTAGTTATGCCATTGGATTAACCAATGCACCTAGTACATTCATGAGGTTAATGAATCATGTGCTTAGATCATTCATAGGCATTTCTGTTGTAGTATACTTTGATGACATCTTAGTGTATAGCAAGAACCTAGAAGAGCATTTAGATCATCTTAAGGCTGTCTTGAGTGTTCTAAGGAATGAGAAGCTTTATGCCAACCTAAAGAAGTGCACCTTTTGCACGGATAACTTGGTTTTCCTAGGCTTTGTTGTGAGTGCAGATGGAGTTAAGGTTGATGAAGAGAAGATCAAGGCAATCAAGGAATGGCCGAGTCCAACCTCAGTAGGAGAAGTGAGGAGCTTCCATGGACTTGCCGGCTTCTATAGGAGATTTGTCAAGGACTTTAGCACCATTGCAGCTCCCTTAACTGAAGTTATAAAGAAGGATGTTGGGTTTCAAGTGGGGAGAAGCACAAGAGAAGGCTTTCCAGAGCCTAAAAGAGAAGCTTACTCAATCAACCTCTTCTTATGCTTCCTGACTTTTCTAAAACTTTTGAAATAGAATGTGATGCATCAGGAATTGGTATTGGTGCCGTGTTGATGCAGGATAGGAAACCCATTGCATACTTCAGTGAGAAGCTTGGAGGAGCCACACTCAACTATGCAACCTATGACAAAGAGCTCTATGCCTTGGTGAGGGCATTACAAACGTGGCAACACTACTTGTGGCCCAAAGGAGTTTGTCATCCACACTGATCATGAGTCCCTCAAGTATCTAAAAGGGCAGAGTAAGCTTAGCAAGAGACACGCAAGGTGGGTTGAATTCATTGAGACCTTCCCATACGTGATCAAGTATAAACAAGGTAAGGAGAATGTAGTTGCTGATGCACTATCTCGGAGGTATGTTCTCTTGACCACTCTAGATGCTAAGTTACTTGGGTTTGAGCAGATAAAAGATATGTATGATACTGATCATGACTTTCAAGGAAGCTTATGCTTCATGTGCTAAGTTTGCCTCAGGGCATTACTTTAGAAAGGATGATTACTTGTTCTATGACAATAGATTGTGTGTGCCTAATTGCTCCTTTGAGAGATCTTTTTGTCAGGGAATCCCATGGGGGCAGTCTAAGGGACACTTTGGATTGCCAAGACCTTAAAAGTTTTACAGGATCACTTCTATTGGCCGCACATGAAGAGAGATGTGGAGAGAATATGTGGAAGGTGTGCTACTTGCAAGCATGCCAAGTCCCAAGTTCAAAACCAGGGTTTGTATACTCCTTTGCCCATTCCACACCATCCCTGGAATGACATCTCTATGGATTTTATTGTTGGATTGCCTAGAACTAGGACTGGAAAGGATTCTATCTTTGTTGTAGTTGATAGGTTCTCTAAGATGGCACATTTCATAGCATGACATAAGACTGATGATGCATTGCATGTAGCCTAACTTGTTCTTTTAAGGAGGTTGTACGTTTGCATGGCATGCCTAGAACCATAGTTTCTGATAGGGACACTAAGTTTCTTAGTTACTTTTGGAAGACACTTTGGTCTAAGTTAGGCACTAAGCTATTGTTCTCTACTACATGCCATCCACAAACTGATGGGCAAACTGAGGTAGTTAATAGGACATTAGGAACACTCCTGCGTGCATTCATTAGAAAGAACTTAAGAACATGGGAAGAATACTTGCCACATTGTGAATTTGCATACAATCATGCTATGCATTCTGCTTCTAAGTATTCACCATTTGAAATTGTTTATGGGTTCAATCCCACCTCTCCTTTGGATCTAATGCCTTTACCTGAGTGTGAAAGGACAAGTCTAGATGGCAAGAAGAAAGCCGAGTTGGTCCAACAGATTCATGAGAAGGCTAGACTAAACATTGAGCAGAAGACCAAGCTGTATGAGAAGCAAGCAAACAAGGGGAGACGTGTGAGGACCTTTGAAGTTGGTGACCAAGTTTGGTTGCACCTAAGGAAGGATAGGTTCCCCAACGAGAGGAAGTCCAAACTGATGCCAAGGGTTGATGGACCCTTTGAGATCATCCACAAGATCAATGACAATGCCTACAAGCTTGATCTCCAAGGTAAGTACGATGTATCAAATAGCTTCAATGTCACTGACTTGGCTCCTTTTGTTGTAGATGGACCTGATTTGAGGACAAATCCTTTTCAAGAGGGAGGGGATGATGTGATCATGGACCGGATCACTAAGGAGGACAATGAGGAGAGTTTAGATGAGCAACATGAAGCCACAATGCATCAACCATTTGATGAGGATGCTCTAACCATTCCTGAAGGTCCCATGACTCGTTCCAGAGTCAAGAAGCTTAAGGAGAATGTTGTTGGATTACTCACTTCACATCCACAACAAGAAGGTCTTGGACAAGGTTTGATCCGAGATGTCTTGATCACCATTCAAGCCATCTCTACACCAAACTGAGGTAGTGTCTAGGCAGACATGGAGTGCGTGCTCTTTCCTTGCTTTTGGTTTTGTCCCACGAGGTTTTCTAGGAGGAAGGTTTTTTAACGAGGCCACAACATGTCTACAAATCACCTAAGTGCTATACTCGGTCCAAGACTAATAGGAAGTTGCATTTATTTCATTTAAACTTATTAAACTATAGTTTTAGTTCTTTCCTTTTGGATTCATTGTCGGAACCCTAGAGGCATGTCTCTGGTTTCCTATTTAAAGGGTTCTCTACACCCTATTGTAGGCATCCAATCTTTTGAATACAAGTTCATTCATCTTTTTGCGGCTCTCTCTCTCTCTAAAAGAAGTGTGCCGAGTTCTGGTGTGTCATATCCAGAGTCTAAGGGTGTTTAGTTTTGGTGTGTAATATCCAAACCATTCATCTAGGAGTATCAACAGATCATTCATCCCTCTTGTGTCACCATCCAATCCACACGCCTTGAAGAACTTGAGTCTTTGATTCGTTCTTGCAAGGATCTATCCATTCCCATCAACCAAAGAGCATCCTAGGGACGCATCAGCTTCTAATGGGGTTGAGAGCACCATATGGCACTCTAGATTGGGACATCCCCATACTAGAGCATTGAACTTGATGCTTCCGGGTATGGTGTTTCAGAATGATGAATGTGAAGCATGTATCTTGGGGAAGCATTGTAGGACAGTCTTTCCAAGGTCTAGCACTATCTATGAGAAGTGTTTCGACCTGGTTCATTCTGATGTGTGGACAGCACCGTGTCTTTCCAGAGAGAATCACAAGTACTTTGTCACCTTCATTGATGAGAAGTCAAAATTACACATGGGTGACTCTGATTCAGACAAAAGACCGGGTGCTGGAGGCATTCAAGAACTTCCATAATCATGTGTCCAACCATTTCAATGCCAAGTTGAAGATCCTCAGGTCTGATAATGGTGGAGAGTACACTAGTCAAGCATTTAAGCAATATCTAGCTCAGCATGGGATCATTCAGCAAACTAGCTGTCCTTACACACCACAACAAAATGGTGTAGCTGAGAGGAAAAATCGACATCTGATGGAGGTGGCCAGGAGCATGATGTTCCATACAAGTGTACCTAAAAGGTTTTGGGGAGATGCAGTCATGACAGCATGCTACTTGATCAACCGGATTCCAACCAGAATTCTTCAAGACCAATCTCCATTTGAGGCATTGAACAAAACTAGACCATCTATTGATCATATGCGTGTGTTTGGGTGTCCTTGCTTTGTCTTGATACCAGGAGAGCAAAGAAATAAACTAGAGGCCAAGAGTACAAGAGCTATGTTCATTGGCTACTCTCCAAACCAAAAGGGTTATAAGTGTTATGAACCAGAGACTAGGAGAGTCCTGGTATCTCGAGATGTGAAGTTTGTGGAATCTAGATGATGCGTCCCTAGGATGCTCATTGGTTGATGGGAATGGATAGATCCTTGCAAGAACGAATCAGAGACTCAAGTCCTTCAAGGCGTGTGGATTGAATGGTGACACAAGAGGGATGGATGATCTCTTGATACTCCTAGATGAATGATTCATCAGGAGAGAGCTTAGAGAAGACATTAGGAGAGCTACTAGGAGTATCAAGAGATCATTCATCCCTCTTGTGTCACCATTCAATCCACACGCCTTGAAGAACTTGAGTCTCTGATTCGTTCTTGCAAGGATCTATCCGTTCCCATCAACCAAAGAGCATCCTAGGGACGCATCAAGTGATCTACAATCAACACACATACGCCATGTACCATCCTTCTTAGGCACTAGGAGCACTGGTACAGCACATGGGCTCAAACTCTCTCGGATATAGCCCTTCTCCATTAGTTCCTCTACTTGTCTTTGTAACTCCTTGGTCTCAACCGGATTGCTTCTATATGCTGGACGGTTTGGAAGTGTAGATCCTTGCACAAAGTCTATCTGGTGCTCAATCCCTCTCAATGGTGGTAAACCAATGGGATTGTCTTCTGGAAATACATCTTGAAACTCCTGCAAAAGAGAAACCATTTCACTCGGATACACCGGTGTAGAATCAGTTAAGTTCAATAGAGTCTCTTTAAACACAAGTAAGATAGCTGATTGTTTAGAGTTGAGAGTTCTTTTGATATCACCCATGTTGGCATAGAAGTTTGGCTGCTTAGTTCCAGCCGGTTTTAGATCAATCTCCTTCTTCTTTTGGAGTTGAATCTGATCTTGTTGTACTTCCTTGGGTGTCAAGGGAACCAGAGTAGTCTTCTTGCCCTTGAACAAGAAGGAATGCTTGTTGGTGAACCCATCATGGATCACACGTCTATCAGATTGCCAAGGTCTTCCAAGAAGTATGTGACCAGCTTGCATAGGCAACACATCACACAAGACTTCATCTTCATACCTCCCAATGGCTAAGGGAATAAGAACTTGACTTGAAACCTTCATGGTGCCTTCTTCATTCAGCCATTGTAACTTGTAAGGCTTGGGATGCCTTTTGAACCTTCAATCCCAACTTCTGGACCATTGTTTCACTCGCAGCATTGACACAACTTCCTCCATCAACAATGAGGCTGCACACTTTTCCTTGGACCAAACACCGGGTGTAGAAGAGGTTCTCACGTTGCTCTAGCTCCTCAGCCTTGTTTTGCAAGCTTAGAAGCCTTCTTGCTACTAAAAGCTTCCCCTGGACTGGTCCTTCTTCAAGTTCTTCTTCAGTGTCTTCTTGGTCAGACTCGGTGTTGTCATCTCCTGAGGTATACTCTCCATCTTCTAGTAAGAACATGACTCTCTTGTTGGTACACTCATTGGCATAGTGTCCTCTTCCTTGGCACTTGAAGCACTTGACATCACGAGCTCTGGAACTAGATGCTTCAACCTTGCCTTTGCCCTTGTCAAGAGCACTGATTGGTTTGGTTTCTTCTCTTGGATAGGACTTGTTGTCCTTCTGGAATGGCTTAGACTCCTTACGGTAAGGTGACTTCTCTTCCTTGTTGTTGTGTAACCGGTTAGAGCCATACTGATTGCGTGAGTGTCCTCTCCTCTTGAGTTGTTGCTCAACAAGAATAGCCTTGTGTAGCATCTCTTCAAGCTCCACATAATGTTGCATCTCAACATTGTCTTGTATCTCTCGGTTTAGACCACAAAGGAACCTTGACATGGTTGCTTCTCTATCTTCTGATATGTTAGCCCTTAGCATAAGTAGCTCCATCTCTTGGTAATACTCCTCTACTGATCTTGAACCTTGGGTAAGTTTCCTCAGCCGGTGGTGCAAGTCTCTAAGGTAATGGCTTGGAACAAACCTCTTGCGCATGATTGACTTCATCTCTGTCCAAGTTTCAACCGGTTCCTCTCCATTCCTTCTACGAGTTGTGAGGTACTGATCCCACCAACTCAAAGCATAGTCATAGAATTCAGTGGCAGCAATCTGAATCTTCTTGTGGTTTGTGTACTGCTTGCACTGGAAGACTAGCTCAATCTTCTTCTCCCACTCAAGATATGCATCCGGATCAGCCTTGCCATGGAATGGGGGTATTTTAATCTTCAAACCAGCAAGATCATCTCCTTGGTTCACTCTTCTCTCTTGGGCACGCCTAGGTCTTCTTGAGGATGAGCTGAGGTGATCATACTCTTCATCAGTCTCCTCATAACCATCATGTTCTTGGCGAGTTGTTTGGCGAGTTGCTTGGTGTGTTGCTTGCGGCCTTTCTTCTCTCCTAGTCTCTTGGTTTGGCAAGTGACTAGTAGCTCTCCTAATGTCTTCTCTAAGCTCTCTCCTGATGTCATTGAGGTTGGTCCTCATCATCTCGGTCATGGTTGCCAACATACTTTGGTTAAGTTGATCGGTCATAGCTTCCATGAGGAGTTTGTTTCTCCGGACGAGATCAGCCTCTTCTTCAGACTCGGACACCATGGTTCCTGCTCAAAGACAAACAAGACAACCAGTAAAAGGTTTCTAGGGAAGAAGACAAGCAAAAAGGAGAAAAGAAAACAAGCAAAAAGGAAAAGAAAACAAGCTTACAACGCAAGACAAAAGTGAAAAGGAAATCGGCTAAGAAAAGGAAATCGATTCAAGCAAAATGGAAAAGCTTCTAAACCTTTTCCTAAACTCTCCTAAGGTTCCCTAGCAACCTAACAAGCTTATTATACTCGTGTTCAAGGTGATAAACAAGTTAAACACAAGAACAAAGTGATCGACAAAGTAGATGCATGCGGCTAGGGTTACTCTCTCTCTAGGGTTTCCGAAAAAAACCAAAAAAGGAAAGTCTTAAAATTCCTTGTCTAATCTCTTATGCACACGAGCAGCCCTAAATAAATCAGTTCTACTGCTTATTCAAGTTGATAAAGATGAGTCACGGATGAAACAATCAAACAAGAAACAAAGAAACAAAGAGAGAAAGCGAGTACTTCCCAACCAAAGTTGCTCTGATACCACTTGATGCGTCCCTAGGATGCTCTTTGGTTGATGGGAATGGATAGATCCTTGCAAGAACGAATCAGAGACTCAAGTTCTTCAAGGCGTGTGGATTGAATGGTGACACAAGAGGGATGAATGATCTCTTGATACTCCTAGATGAATGATTTGGATATGACACACCAAACTAAACACCCTTAGGTCTCTGGATACTACACACCAGAACTCGGCAAGCTTTCTAGAGAGAGAGAGCCGTCAAGAATGAAGGTTACTTGTTTATTAAAAGACTGAATGACTACAATAGGGTGTAGAGAACCCTTTAAATAAGAAACCAGAGAACATACTCTCTAGGGTTTCGACAATGGACCAAAAAAGGAAAGAGAGAAAAACTATAGTCTAAGTTTAACATAAGTTTAAAATGAAATAAAATGGAACTTCATGTAGCCTTGGACCGAGAATAGAGCCTAAGTGATGTGAAGACAAGTTGTGGCCTCGTTAAAAACCTTCCTCCTGGAAAACCTCGTGGGACAAAACCAAAAGCAAGGAAAAGAGCACGCACCCCATGTCTTGCCTAGACACTAACTCAGTTTGATGTAGAGATGGCTTGAATGGTGATCAAGATATCCCGGATCAGACCTTGTCCAAGACTTTCTGGTTGTGGATGTGAAGTGAGTAATCCAAAAACATTCTCCTTAAGCTTCTTGACTCTGGAACGAGTCATGGGACCTTCAGGAATGGCTAGAGCATCATCACCAAGTGGTTGGTGCAATGTGGCTTCATGTGTCTCATCTAGACTCTCCTTGTCCTCCTTAGTGATCCGGTCCATGATCACATCAGGAAACCCTAGTGAGAGAATAACCCTAGCCGCATACCTTCACTTGTCGATTGCTTTGTGCATTGCTTTAACTTGTTTATCACCTTGAACACGAGTAGAATAAGCTTGTTAGGTTGCTAGAAAACCTTAGAAGAGTTTAGGAAAAAGTTTAGAAGCTTTTCCTTTTTGCTTGAATCGATTTCCTTTTCACTTAGCCGATTTCCTTTTCACTTGTTGTCGTGCAATACAAGCTTGTTCCTTTTCCTTTTTGCTTGTTTCCTTTTTCCTTTTTGCTTGTCTTCTTCCCTAGAACCCTTTTATTGGTTGTCTTGTTTGTCTTTAAGCAGGAACCATGGTGTCCGAGTCTGAAGAAGAGGCTGATCTAGTCCGGAGAAACAAACTCCTCATGGAAGCTATGACCGATCAACTTAACCAAAGTATGGTGGCAACCATGACCGAGATGATGAGTATTGACCTGAGTGTAGATATAGATCCATAGCATGGATATGGATACATCAATCACATGAAGAGGAACACATTTGGGCGAGAACGTGTATTTGGTCCGTACAACTGTACGGATGACCTAGAAGAGTTTATGTGACCTAACTTGTCTTGGAAGCAAAGGAAACATTCAAATCCCACTCGTGAAGCTGAGGAGACCGTTGGAGAGTCAAGACAAGCAAGGAGATTAGTTTATAGTTTAGTACAACCTTAGGATTGTTTATAGTATTAGTCACATGTTCCTTATTAGGAACCGTGTCCATCTAGGTCCTGTCACTATCTCGGCAGTGACCACTTGCTTAGCCTCTTTGTTTATTAGTTTAGGAGCTGAGGCATCTTGCCTATATATTCCTCTTGTATACCGAGTTATTAATGCAAGGAAAAAGAATCCTTCCTACACTCTATCTCTCGTTTACACTCTCTCTCTCTCTCTCAAACGAAATCACTCTCTCTCTCTCTCCTGTTCTTGCTTAATCACACTCTGTTCTTCACTAAACTTACATGGTATCAGAGCTTTAAGCTCCTGATTTCCTAAAACACTTCCGCAAACACACTCTAAATCTCTTACTCTTTCATTTGAACCGATTAAAAGTTGGGTTCTCTTACTCTTTTCCCTTTGGACCGTTGGACAATAGCTCGGCCAAAGTGTGCTCTTGTCTTGTATTTGGGTGATTCTCGCCATTTTCTTCCTCACCAGAGTACTAACACTACTTACCAAGATCTACTCTTGTCCAGACTACTCTCTTCACTCACCTCTCACTCGGTTTCACCCTTTTACCCGCTGGACAATAGTTAGACGAGATGGAGAAGATGGAGCATCAACAGTACAAGACTATCATCATACCAGCTACCCTAAAGGGAGCTAACTATCTCACCTGGTCAAGGTTGGCTAGGACGGCTCTTGGAGGCAGAGGCTTGTGGGGGCATGTCACGGCAAGTGAGGCACCAAAGCAGACCGGCCAAGGAGCTGACGGCAAGGAGATTGTAGGGAAAGATGAAGGCAAATGGGAACAAGAGGATCTCATGGTGCTGTCTATCCTACAAAGTTCACTTGACACACCTATCATGGATGCCTATTCTCACTGTGAGACGGCAAAGCAACTTTGGGACACCTTACAAAAGGTTTATGGTAACACTTCCAACCTTACAAGGATCTTTGAAGTCAAGAGGGCTATCAACAATCTCCAACAAGAGGAGATGGATCTTACCAAGCACCTTGGCAAGTATAGCCAGCTCTGGTCAGAGCTTGAGATGCTAAGGCCAAGCACCACGGACCCTACGGTCCTTGAAGAGAGGCGTGAGCAAGACAAGGTGTTTGGCTTACTCCTTACTCTGAATCCGAGCTTCAATGACCTTCTCAAGCACATTCTGAGGTCAAAGGAGTTACCAAGTTATGATGAGGTATGCTCCCAGCTGCAGAAGGAGCTAGGCTCAGATGGTTTATTTGGTGGAAAGAATGAGCTATCAATGGCTCACAAAGCTGAGAAGATGGAGGCACCAGCCGCAAACAAAACTTTCTACAAGCCGGGTGGTGATAGGTTTGGTGGAGAAAGGCGTCCAGGCATGTGTGAGCATTGCAAGAGACCTGGTCACACCAAGAACAACTGCTGGACCCTCCACCCACACCTCAGGCCTGCCTCAGGACAGAAATTTGGTCAAGGCAAGGCACATGAAGCAAGAGCTCAAGATGTGCAGCGCATGGGAGAAGATGGGAGAGCCATGATCTCAGTCACTCACACGGGTGGATCAACATCTCAGACCTCTTCTCAGCTCACCAATGAGGATGCTTTCCTCCGCAAATCTGACATTGAAGCTCTGATCAAAGCTATCAATGCCAACTCTGGTAACATAAACAAGAATGCGCATAATGCTTTAAGTTCTAATATTGCTAGGCCTTTGATAATTGATTCAGGAGCCTCTCATCACATGATTAGGGACTCTAGATTAATTAACAATGTTCAACCTGCCTTAGGAAATGTTACAACTGCAAATGGTGATAGGGTTCCCATTGAGGGCATAGGAGATATCAAGCTATTTGATAAAGAATCTAAAGCTCTCTATATGCCTACTTTTACTTCTAATTTACTTTCAGTAAAAAGAGCCACTACTGACTTGAATTGTCATGTTATCTTTAGTCCTAATGAGGTTCATTTTCAGGATATTGAGACAAGTAAAATGATTGGGAAAGGTGTGAGCAAAGGAGATCTCTATTTGCTTGAAGACACCAAGTCTAGATCAGATTTACATTCAGCTTTTAATTCTGCTTCTATGTTAGCTTCTGATGTATTGTGGCATGCTAGATTAGGCCATCCTCATTGATGTGATCCTGGAAAGCACCAAGCATGCAACCTTTAAGAGTGCATAATGAGGTGATCATGGACCGGAGCACTAAG
>CAJHQQ010006226.1:0-10828 GCA_905132885.1 Moricandia moricandioides | reverse complement strand
TGATTGCACAGCTGGGAAGGGTTACATCATTAATCCTACTTAAAACCTAAATCATAAACTTTAACGTTTTCAAATCTTCAAAGACCACAAACGAAGTTGACAAGACTACCTAACGATCACATCGATCGAAGAAGAAGAAATCAAGCCCCTCAAAAACTAGATTCCGACAAAAGATAACGAAGCTTTCTATAAGGGAGATTTGAGGAAGAAGAGATTGAAAATGTGATCATCATCGTTCTCGTTTCTTCCTTTTATGTCTTCTCTGCTATTTACGCTCTCACCAATGGCTCCACCTACTGGCTCTTTTCTCCTCCTCTTCCCAGTAACTTCTCTCTCTCTCTCTCTCTCTCTCTCTCTCTCTCTCTCTCTCTCTCTCTCTCTCTCTCTCTCTCTCTCTCTCTCTCTCTCTCTCTCTCTCTCCTTCGTCTATGCATTTATTGTGGTGTTAATCTGATTCAAAGTTGAGATCTTTTTGTTGCTTTGAGTTTGACTATTATGTTGATTTCAATCATATTGATGTTTGGTCATTAGGCGAGGTTTTTAAAAGTTAGATTCTTAACTCCAGTTCGAGCTTACAATTGAGAATCTCAATGTTCATTGAGACAATAGGCTTTCTATCTGAAATGGGTTTTGACTTTTAGTTAATTCAAATTGTTTTCACAAGAGGTATCAAAGTAGAAAATTGATTCCTCATCTGAGATTGTGTAGGGATAGCGATCGATCTGAGCTTGTATTTAATCTTAGTTCCTTGTTTAGCTTATGTATCATAGGAAATTTTGTAGCTTCTCCGTTTTTCCGGTTGTTTATAAATGGATTTCAAATTTATTAATCATATCTAGATTTTGTAGCTTCGATTTCATACTCTTCGGAGGAATCAAATATCAATACAACCAATTGAAGTCAAATCTTGTTCGCTTGATTTCTTTGTTTTGCTTCCGGTGTACCACATCTGAAGTTTCCCCACACCGACACTAATCTCACGCATGAGTATATTTCACACACCAATGCACATTGGTTACTCGGGTTTAAGTGATTTCTTGTGCTTCAGATGGTTAGATGATCCTAGTGAGTTCTTATATATAATCAATTGGAAAAACACATTGATTCATTGATTGATTATGAGTGTCATAAGTATTGCTTCATGTTAGTTAAAATAGTATACTTGCATCTTTGTTGTATGTCTTGTATATAACTAATTAGTGATGTAATTAATAATTAAATATGTTTCTTAAGTGGATCAATGAGTTTGTGCACCAATAATCTCTCTTCACTATTGTAGATGTCAGATTCAACAATAGTATTTTGTACATGGATCGTTGGCCACAAAACATTGTACTCGATATTCCATTCATAAAACTTTTTCCATAGTATATTGTCCACATTCGTCCATGGCTTTTTATCTTGCTCAATTTTGATTGGATACAAACATATTTAGCTTGTATACATTAATTTAGAAAGGTGATAGTTACATCTTGAGTTACTTTATTGTGAGACTCTTGTTATATGAAGTGTTGGAGAAAACGAAAGATTGTGAAAGACATTTTTAAAGAGTTGGAGGAAGCTTGTGATACATTAGTGAAGGAAATTAAGGCAATTTTTGGATGTGTTGGTGAGTTGCACGCTCATATTGTTTCTGAATGAAGCTCAAATCCATGTATCGGTTGTCCACTCAACCAATGTTCCATCTTTTGTAAACTTCTCATGTTCACTTATTGTATTCAATCATTCTTTCTCCAAGCGTTGAATGTCTAGTTGACTCATGTCCACAAGTTATTTGTCCATTATTTTATATCCACACATCTGTTGATTTGTGGAGTGTTTATTGTGTTTTCTCTTAAGTGCTTTCTTGGGAAACTTATTCTCTGGTGGAAGAACTGGCGTAAGACCGCAAAGCATTGTCACCTTTTAATATGTTAGTTATAATGTTGGACAGTTTCATCATGTACACACTCATGATCTACACTTTGGTGTTAATGTCCACAGCTAGTTTATTACTCAATTATCCACGTTTTTGGTGTCGATATCCATGATTAATATATAACTCTATTATCCTTATTTTGGTGTCCACGTCTACATTTATTTTGTATATATATATATATATATAGATGGTAAAAGATAAAGAATTTTATATATAATTTATTGTGACATTTATTTTTGTTTTACATATTTTAAGATTTGAGATAAAAGTAAATTAAATTATAAAGTGGAATAATAAATATACCTAGATAAGTCCTACAAGTTACATTTCTCCTAATTAGAAAACAAACTAACTTTCCAGATGCCTAATTAAACTAAATAAACAATTACACTAACATTTCTCCTCTTGATTGGCAAAGGGCATTCATGCCAAAAGATATATCATACTCCATGAAAATGTGTCTCAAGTACATTATGTCTTAGAGTGACAAAAAAATAGAAATGTGTCCTAAATAGAAATCAACTCAAATTTTGATCACTCTATGTTTATTGGGCATTAAACTAAATTAACAAAAATGATACTAGACTCTAAACAATTATTGGTTATCTTAGTTTACCCTTTATGAATCTCCAACCCTTATTTCATATATTATAAACAGAATTTTCAAATATAGCATACCATTAATTACAATACAACAATATAATATATATATATTTTCCAACTACAACTTATACTATGAAACTATAACTTGAACAGTAAAACATATACAAAAAAGACACACTAAATAATGGGTTGTGAGGTTAAATATATTTTATGTATACATAATGAATCGTTTGTAGTGATTTTCTAAATTAAATATTTTTTATTTCACCTTACGAATAGTATACTCTTGGCATTTTAATGATTCTCTCATCATTATATATCCAAATATTTGGTTGATTCTTAAGTTGTCAATTTACTAAACAACATACTATTTAGTATTTAGAGAAAACGACAAAGAAACTAAAATTTTAAATTAAAAACAAAAAAATTTTGAACTTGTATTTGAGCCAAAAAAATATTACAGTTTTCAAAAAATAGCCACTTTAGGTATCATGTTTTGGTGACTCTTCCAGTTTAGACACCCGAAAAAGTCAACAATTAAACCCGTAGACATTTGTTAAGTAGTTAAAAAATTGTTTAAAAACTGATTTTAAAATTGATGAAACGACGTCGTTTTGCATCTCTTCCACTTTTACCATCTCTTCTTCTCTTTCGAGACAAACAGAGCCCCCAAATTAAAAATCCTAATTCCTTAATCTCTCAACCCTCTAATCTTTTATGAAGACAATCAAAGTGTTTTATACGGCGACATGAATGAGAAAACTATTGTTTATCTTCATCAGAGATTAGAGGATTGAGAGATTAGAAAATTAGGGGTTTTAATTTGGGGGTTGTGGTTGGCAGACTCAAGCCCCTGGGCTGTGATGGTTTAGTCTATGTAGAGAAAATTCTATTGTTTCCCATCTCCTCTTCTATAAAAAGAGGACAGTGTTGTAGTATTTTTTACAAAGACAAAATATTGTGAAATCATGCCCAATTGGAGAGAGAATATCCGTCGACAAAGGAAGACCACATGCTGGCCACCGGAGCTGTGACTACCAGTGCGCCTTACGAATTTCATCAGCCAAGTGGTGGCATATGCCCATTGCAGCATCCTAACGCTTAGCCTATTTGTTTAGGCCATGAACCATCGACAAAAATAAGGAAATCAAGTACCCATTGCAATACAACTTACTATTATTTTTTCCGACCAGAAAGCGCCACTTGAATCAGACTATTAAAAAGCTATGTGTTTCAAGGCGTCGTGCCAGGAAAGAAATCTCGCCATCCACTGAAATGAAAGAATAAGATCACGAATTTTCCAATGTATTTGATCTCCTCAGGCCTCAAGTATAGAAACACTTATAAGACATCAATCATCACTCGAATAATAATAAGTGAATATCTAATAAGTAAAAGGCTTAGTTCATACATGGTCCAAGCCATGAAAATTAAGGTTGCTTATTACTTATGTTGATAATTAATGATCATAATAATATTTCGTGTATATAAAATTAAATGGTTAGAATCTAACATTTATATCAAATAATAGTTTTTATATTCTAAAAATATTTTCAATTGGGGTTGGATTTTTCTTTTGTTAAAGGTTTGCTATTTAAATTAAACGAGAAAAAGAAAATTACAAATAACTATTTTTCGGATTTGGTTTTTGAAAGCTTTTAGGTAGTATTTAATTTCGGGAGGATTGATTAAATATAAATTTTGACATCTTGTACTAAATACTAAGAGAAAACGGCAAAAAAGCATGAATTTTCAAATTAAAGCAAAAAAAACGTTGAACTTGTATAAAATACTCCAACTTTCAAATAATAGCCATTTAAAGTCTCATGTTTTGTTGATTAGCCCAGTTTAGAAATCCGGAAAAGTCAACAATTAAACCTGTAAATATCTGTTAAGTAGCTAAACAATGTTGTTTCAAAAAATTGATTCGAAATCAATGAAACGACGTTGTTTTGCATCTCTTCTACTTCTATCATATATTTTTCTCTTTTGAGATAAAACAAAAATGAGAGCCTCAAAATAAGCCATAATTCTCTAATCTCTCAATCCTCTAATCTCTGATGAAGACAAGCAATAATTTCTCAATCATGTCGATAGAGAAAGCACTATTGCTTTTCTTCATCAGATATTGGAAGATTGAGAGATTAGATAATTAGGCCTTTTAATTTGGGGTTTTGTTTCTTGTTTGTCGCGAAATAGAAAAAGAGATGATAAAAGTGGAAGAGATGCAAAACTACGTCATTTTATTAATTTTGAATCAAATTTTTAAAATGACATCGTTTAGCTACTTAACGATGTTTATGAGTTTAACTGTTGATTTTTTGGTTTTCTAAATTGGTACAGTCAACAAAACATGAAACTTAAAATGACCACAAAAGTTGGGTTATTTTTTGGTTCAAATACGAGTTCAGTTTTTTTTGGCCGTTTTCTCTTAGTATTTAGTATAAAATTTTCAAATTTATATTTAATCAATTCTCTCAAAATTAAATGCTACCTAATAGCTTTCAAAAACAAATCCAAAAAAATTCATTATCTATAATTTTCTTTCTCTCGCTTAATTTAAATAGCAAGCCTTTTACAAAAAAAAAACAATTAAAATATTTTTAGAATTATAAAAACTATTATTTAATATAAATGTTAGATTCCAAAAAATACTCTTAGAATTATAAAAACTATTATTTGATATGAATGTTAGATTCTAACCATTTAATTTGATATACACGATATATTATTATGATCATTAATTATCAACAGAAGTAATAAGCAACCATAGTTGTCATGGCTTGGACCATGTATGAACTAAGCGTTTTACTTATTAGATCTTATTATTAGTCGAGTGACGATTATTGTCTTATAAGTGTATCTAGATTTGAGGCCTAGGTGATCAAATACTCTGGAAGATTCATGATCCTATTCTTTCATTTCAGTGGATAACAATATTTTTTTTCCTGGTGCAGCGCCTTGAATATATGTAGCTTTTTAATAGTTTGATTCGAGTGGCGCAGTCTAATAAAAAAAAATCAGTTGTATTGTAATGCGTATTTGATTTCCCTACTTTAATTGACAGTTCCTGGTCTAAACAAAGAGTTTAAGCTGTAGGATGCTGCAGTGAGCATATACTATTGCTTGGCCGATGAAAGTCGTAAGGCTCAGCGGTCGTCACAGCTCCAGTGGCCAGCAGGTGGTCCTCCGCTCTGGATGACTATTCTCTCTCCAATTAGGCATGACTTCGCTATATTTTGTCTATTAGAAAAATACTACAACACTGTCCTCTTTTTTTATCCTCTTTTTATAGAAGAGATGGAAAACCATAACATTTTCT
Source organism: Moricandia moricandioides (assembly GCA_905132885.1). NCBI lineage: Eukaryota > Viridiplantae > Streptophyta > Magnoliopsida > Brassicales > Brassicaceae > Moricandia > Moricandia moricandioides. The sequence continues at coordinate 4,985 of CAJHQQ010006226.1, read as the reverse complement.
CTACATGGACTAAACCATCACTGCCCAGATGCTAACTCTATCATAGATATACCAAATGCTTTCCTTCCAATCTACACGATTGGCTTATTATTTATTTATAACTTTATTATGTAAGCTACATTATAGACTCATCTCACAACAAACTCAACAGTAGAGATAAAGCTAGCTAAGTCAAGAACCGCCACCTCACAACGTGTACACATGTTCAGTCTTTCTTCTACCTTCTACCACTCACCTCTTCCATGAACTTGTTCAAATCCTTATAAGAAGATCCTCCATCCTCAACAGCAGCTTTAGCCATCTCGCCTAGCTTCTTAGCCCATTCTCGCCTTTCCTCTGCCGCTTCCCCAACTAACACTTCTCTCACTGCCTTCTCAACTTCCTCTCTGCTAATCAACTTTCCTTTTTTCACCAACTCCGTTGCTCCTACGTTCACTCCTGTTTTCAACACTTTTGTCAATAGCTTCTCGTTGTAGAACTGCTCTGCTCCCATCGGCCAAGTTACCATAGGCAACCCAGCAGCAATGCCTTCTATAGCCGAGTTCCATCCACAATGCGTCACAAATCCTCCAACTGCTTTGTGGTCAAGTATCAGCACCTGCGGAGCCCACCCGCGTATGATCAGTCCTTTCCCTTTCGTTCTTTCCTCAAACCCTTCAGGTAACCACTCCTCATTTTCTCCTGTCCCAACCACATCAACACCAAAGTTCATTTCATAATTATAACGGAATATAAAACAAATGTTAATTTTGAGTGAAAAACCATGCTGATGAATAAGGTCAGAAGAGAAACTCATTACCTTGGTTTTCACTTTTCCTAACCACCCAGATGAAGTTTTGTCCAGAGCCTTCAAGACCAGCAGCGATCTCTAACAGCTGCTCGTTAGTGAAGTTAGTTCCGCTGCCAAAGGACATGTAAACTACTGAGCCAGGTGTCTTAGACTCGAGCCATTTAAGGCATTCTTGCTCATCAATGCTCGCCTTTTTCCCTCTTCCAGCTTTCTCCGCTATCTCTCTGTTGCATAGCGAAAGTGGACCGATATGCCAAGCTCTTTTCGCCACAAAGCTACGGTAAAAATCAGCATAAGTCGGTTCCAGCTCGTAGAAGCTATTCACCAAAACACCAAAGCTAATGGACTCTGATTCTCTGACTTCTTTCATAAACTTTCCCATTGGAGTTTCCTCGTCAGCAACATTGGCTTGTTCTGCTGTGATAACTATGTCCCCCGGGAGACCAGTGATTACAAAAGGAGTAGAACGCGTAGCTACTTTCTTATGTGGCTTATGAGTCCTCATGTTATAAGAACAACACAAGGAAAAGAAAGATGTACCGTGGAACACAAGTCTTGGAACACCAAATTTCTCTGCGGACTCTGTCGCCCAAGGGAAGAACATATCGGCCACAAGACAGCTCGGTTTGGTTGTCTCAATGAAGCTCTCCAATTGCTGTTTCATATACTTGGTAGAGAAAAGAAACTTTAAGAACAAATCACCTGCGTCAGGCTTTTGGTATGAGTTGATGAAGTCAACGTTCTCGCACCCTTCAGGCAATCCAAGCTCTACGATAGGGAAGTCGAAGATCTTGATTCCGATTTCGAGACCAGGGTTCTGTTTTTTGAATGCTTCAATGGGTTTCTCCAAGATCTTAGAGTTGCCTGGGGTTGTGATGATGGTTGATTTGGCTCCTCTGGTCGAGAAAAGCTTGGCCATGTCTATAATTGGAATCATGTGGCCGTGAGCCATGAAGGGGAAGAAACACACATGAATCCGCTCAGAGACTTTGCTAGTCATGATTGGTTGCAGAAAATAGAAAGAGAAGAGAATGAAAATATATAAAATTAAGATCCGATCAGACAGAAGTCAGGATTGAAGTTGTGTTTCTTTGTCTTGATTTGTCCTTAGAGTTTAGGACATTCGAGATGTCTATATATAAAACGCGGCACGTACTGAAAAGGATCAGATAAATTAAAGGAGTTCTAGGCGGCGAATCTCACGTCTATGCACACGTCATATTTTACTTTTGTGTTACTTATATTATTCGTTGAGGACCGAGTCATCTTTGGTTGGCTATAAAATGGGAATCTTGATTCTCCACATGCAAATTCTGACTTTTCACTTCAGTGATGAGTAAGCCTTGAGGCCCTTGACCAATGCTTTGTCTTAACTAACATAGTATCTGGATCGCTTGACATTTTAACGAATTATCTGATTCACAAACTGAATATAAAACTCTGCTTAGTAACCCAATTTAGTAACAGACAAATATTTCAAATATAATTTTCTGAAATTTTTGTTATAAAAATAGTTTTTTTTTTAAAAAAGATCAACATAGGTCCTTTTTTTTTTTAATATTTTTAAATTTTAAATTTCACCTCCAAAACTTTATCCCATAATCTAAACTTTAAATTTATATTAGTTAATCTAATGAGTATTAATATATATTTATACTTTTTAATAAAAATTATTTTAATTATTTTTTCTTTAAATACTATTTTAGTGACATAAATTTATTTAAGTCTATTTTGTCATTATCTCATTTAGTAACCCAGAGGAGTCTCAGCATTTCCATATGCTACTAGTCTCAATAAAATAGCAACGATGTCTATAATTAAAGAAGATGTGTTGATTCTTTTCTCAATAAAGCAGCAATAATGTAAGTCTACATGACAGCATATTCTAAATATTAAAATTTAGTTTTATCTACGCCAACAAACACAAACACTTAATATCCGGTAACATATACAATAAAAACATAAAACTGTTATAAATCGTTTGATGTAGATGCAATAACCATAAGGATTAGACTAAGTCAAGGCCAAACCGAATCCGACCAAGATCATAATCGGCTAGAGAGAGAAATAGAAATGTTCCTAAACCTAATGTACTTTGGTTTTCCTTTTACATGTTTATCTAGGAATTGTTATCTTTCTATTTATGTCAATAACGGTCTATTGTAATCCATATATATAAAGGGCACCATCGATTATCTATGAATAAGAATCAGAATTAAGTTCCCTCATTACTTTCACAACATGTTATCAGCACGATACGTCTCTAAAACCCTAAGCTTATTCGAAAATCATAAACCTTGAATAACAGCCGCCGGAAAACACCACCGATCAACTTTATCCCTTCTCATCGATTCAGTCTCATCTCTCTCTCTCTCAACAATCGCATACACCCTAGACGATCAATCGGCCACACCCGAGTACACATCCGGCTACAACATAACCACGGACAACCGATAGCACCATACCCGCGTACACCCGAGACAAGCCGATACACACACGGTCATCCTGCAATCCGTGTAAACACCCGGCGAGTACCAAAATCCACACCCGATAGAGATCAATCGGCCAACCCGTGTGCACCCGATACACACCAGACATCCGACATACCCGATACACACACAAATCACACCCGATAGGAAAGTTCACCCGATAGCAACCAAGACCACCGATCCAACACCCGATTCACTCAAGGCCATCACCCGATACACACAAAAGTGCAACCCGATAGAACTCAACGACCCACGACCAAACTCGGTGGACCGATCAACCCTACCTGAGGTTAAGGTAACTCGATTAACTCTAATTTATAAAATTGATCATAGAACTTTGCTAGGTTGCTGGATAGTATAGAGAATTCATCCTGATCACATAGGGTACGAATCCATTGATTGATAGCTTGTTGATTTATAGTTTGAATGCAAATCACATAGAATCCGGGTGCTAGGTTATTAATCAATAAAACCCTAATTACAATCTGATTAGGTTTGATAGTAAAACCGATTTGCTTAATTGTTTTTGATTGTTTGTTTGATTGATTGATCACCTAGAAACTATTTGTTATGATTGTTAAATAAAACCGATTGATTGTTTGAATGATTCGACCACATGGTCTAAAACATGAACCGATTGGCATAACCAATTAGGTTGTTAGATTGAATCGACCATATAACCTTGTTAGGTTGATAGATTGCATTGCATCATTCTCATACTGGTCGTATGGCAATGCATCATACTTATAACCGGCCATTGTTCAATGAATCACTATTGTCTTGATTGCAATTGAACTTAGAAACCCTTATGATAGGTTTATAAAATTCTGAATTCTAAAACCCATGATCATATGATTTCAGATGTCGAAAATCAATAACTTGGAATATGCGGCCCGTAATCTCTCTGGAGATAATTACCTCCAATGGGCGCTTGATACCAAGATCATCCTAAAGTCTAAAGGACTCGGTGAAAGCATTATAGATGACAATAATGTCAGTGAGAAAGATAGATACCGAGCCATACTAATAATAAGACATCACTTGGCAAAGAGTCTCAAGGATCAGTACTTAACCATTGAGAATTATCTTGAGCTTTGGACAGAGCTGAAAAGCAGATGTGATCACCAAAGAACGGTGATCTTACCAAAGGCTCATTATGATTGGAGGAACCTAAGGATCCATGACTATAAGTCCGTGGACGAGTACAATTCTGCACTGTTTAAGATCGTTTCAAAATTGAAACTGTGTGGAGAAACGGTTAAGGATAAGGATATGCTTGAGAAAACCTTTTCCACGTTCCACACAAGCAATGTGTTGCTTCAACAACAGTATCGTGAGAAGGGCTTCACCACTTATGCTGATCTTATTTCTTTTTTGCTCCTTGCTGAGCAGAACAATGAATTGCTAATGAGAAATAGTAAGATGAGACCTCCAGGATCCACACCATTACCTGAGGCACACGCAGCCACTAATACTGATAAAGAGGCAAACCACATCCATACTAATAGCCAACACGGTTGAGGCCGTGGAAGATGGCAAGGACGTGGCCGCGGTCGAGGCTCTTATGGTCGCGGTCGAGGAAGCCCATACGGTCGTGACTATGGCCACGATAGAGTCCAAAGTAACTCGTATGGTCGAGGAAATGGATGAAGCCGAGGGAATTCTTTCAGACCCTCACAACAGACCAAATCAGTGTGCCATAGGTG
>CAJHQQ010006225.1:0-10830 GCA_905132885.1 Moricandia moricandioides | reverse complement strand
ACATTGGAATAAAAGTCAGACTTTGAAGAAGTTTTAGGTATCCTTGTAAAGAAGAACGTCTAAGAGCCACTCAATAATTCTAACGTGAAATTTGGATTTAAAATGACATCACCTTTGAAATTTCTCACATTAAATATTCAAAGTTACAGAAGTCAAGTCAGTATAACGATAGACAAGTTTCTACTGATTATTGTTGGTATCTGGATTGTCAGATTTCAAAAGTTGTTGCCAAAGCGATCACGTAACACATTATGTTTTAGGTAACAAAATATCATTAAACCGAACAAGAGCACGATCTAGAACTATGAAAATTTCATTATCTAGTGGAAAGGAATCGTTCTTGGTCTGTGTATGGAGAAATATAATCCTTTGATTCCTCATCTTTGAGAGTCTCGTTTATATTAAGTCAGTAGCTATGACTAAGTGATAGCGTAACATTAAGTCAGTAGCTATGACTAAGTGATAGCGTAACATCAAGTCAGTGATCACGTCATGGTTTAGCTCCTAGTTTTATTTTGTCAAAGTGATTACGTTGTGGTTGAAAATTAGCTCGCGGGAAGGGAATCTTCTTTGGTCTGTGTAGTAGTGTCGTGTGAAAAGAAGAATATCTCTCTAACTTTCATTTTATACAATTTCATTAATGAAAGGGTACAATTATCTTGCAATGAATGCATGAAGTGCCTGTTTTACAAGAGAATCAGCTAGACGCGTTATGAAGCTAAAGGATATTTAAGGATATTTCTTAACGCGTTAAGAAGTACAACTAGGCCTGGGCGTTCGGGTACCCGTTGGCATTCGGATCGGGTTTTTCGGATTTCGGTTCTATTTTATAACACCTCCTAGGTTCCATTTTAGTAAATTTGCAAATACGGGTCGGATTCGGATATAACACATCGGTTTCGGATCACCCATATATCGTCCGGATTTGGGTTATCTTGGATCGATTCGGATATACCCGAAGTAAAATATAATATTTAAAAGCAAAACATAAAAAATATATACTTATTTATATATAATTTGAGTATTTAAGGTACTTATTTAAATTTTAAATACTAATTGTTAGATATTGTATCAAAATAAGTATGAAATTCAAGATTTGAAGTATATATTTATTTTTCATATATTTATATTGTATATTAATTTGGATATTCGGATCAGTTTATTCGGATATTTTTTTTCAGATTATTCGGGTTTTTTGGGTTACCCGTTCGGGTTCGGTTAATAACACTTCGGGTTCGATAACACCTTACAAGATCCATTTGGGTATTTTTTACATTTCGGATCGGATACGGATCGGGTTTTTCGGTTTGGATTTGGTTCGGATTTCGATTACGGATTTTATGCCCATGCCTAAGTACAACCATCTATACAAATTACTTAATAAAAGTTTATTAATACTTGTTTAATTTACTTAACTTATTAAAATCACTGAACCATTAAAATTATAAAATTCTACACAAATTTTGGTTTCAATAACCCCTTTGTATATTGCACAGAGCCCATAAAACACACGCGACGGGCCTGCTCATTACTATATTTTGTAAAACCAAATTTCAGTAAACCATATACTCAAACCAGTTATGAAGACATGGTAACGGAGAATTCGAGGCTGGCAGAACTTTATAAAACCAAAATAATAGTAAATCGGAATTTACCCATTCAATCTCTTTGAGGTGGGTAGGTAGGTTTCCATGCCTTCTATTAGCTCTTCTGCTGTTATCTTTTTTTTTTAATGCTCTCTTGCGTTTGTAGATCTCCTCTTCTTCTTTCTTTATACCTTCTTCGCCTTGATTCACTGCTTTTAGGGTTTCAAGTTCGCTTAATACAGGTCCTTCTTCATGTATTTGTCCATGCTGTTAAGATTTGAGTGTGTGTGTGTGTGAGAGAGAGAGAGAGACTAATACATATGATGAGTCTAAAGCTCAAGTTCCGTTTGTGTAGCTTTTTGCACTGAACATTAGAGTATTAATGTTTAGTTTTGTGGTTTTCAAGTGTAACGTTTCTTCCTTTATTTTGATGTTTAGTTTTGCTCAAACATTCCACAAAGGAATATTTATGTGTATGTGTAAATGAGCCTTGTCTCTGAACTTCGTTTGATGTTTACAACTTTTTTTTTTGGTTATTTCAGGTTATTTGCTATGTCCTGATCCGACCTCTCTCTAATAACACATACAGAAAAATCAACCTGGTGGTTGCTGAAACCTTGTGGCTTGAGCTTGTCTGGATCGTTGACTGGTGGGAAGTATAAATGTATCCTCTTTTCCCTTTCTAGTGAATTGACTAGGAAGCGTGATAACAAAGCAAAAATGCTTATGCTGCACTTTATTCTAAAACTAATGGGTAATTAATATGATGTGTGTCCAATTTTTGTTTTCTTTGTCTATAAAGTTTTAAGAGAATATGTGAGTTCTTTCTGATTAAGGAGTAAGTAAGGATAAAAATTGAATAAAGATAAACATATGTCGATTGCTGAAGGTTGCCAAGTAGATCAGTCTCTTCTGGAGATGAAGAATTCATAGGTGCTTAGTATAATCTTTTAGCAAAATCCAACAAAAATGAAAAGAGAAAAGATTTCGGTCCGTTACAAAATTTTGCTCTAAGAACACTATTCATCTCTTTTCACCAAAACTGTTAAACAATGTTTTATTTGGTCAGTCCCACCTGAGGATCTAGACGATGACATTATTTTTGAGGATCAATGATGGATACTTATTTTATTGATGAATAGTGGAACAATGTTATCGGAATGAAAATGAAAGATGATGAGTTTTTGGTTTATTTTGATTCTTTACTAGAAAATTAAATTCAACAAAATAAATTTGAGATCTTATGCTAATTGGATCGACCCTAAATGGGTCCAAATCCAAAACAAGATATCTTTCTTCTTTGCATGTCAAAGATTTATAATTTAAGTTAGTTGAGCATTTTAGCTTATATATGTTTGTTTTTTAAAATGAAAAAAATTGCGTAAATATATGTTTAACATAGGGAAAATGGTGGAAGTGACTCGCGAAAAAGATGACTGGGTCTCAACAATAATAGTTAAAGAGATTAAAGTGGATGAATTTATCATCAAGAGATGCAATAAGTTTTTGCATAATGATGAAGTTGAAAGAAAATTTACAACTTTTATGTAAAATAAAGCCATTTACTCTTTCATCTTTGGTAAAAAAGTAGATGTTGCTAGACATTGTGACGCTTTTGTTAGATTGCATAAATGTCTAGTGAGGAAGACTTTCTTCATAACCAGTCGTTAGTGTGTTTCATGGACACAAAAGAAGACGTGGTTTTTAATAAGGGAGAATTGGAAAAATGGGACATTTTCAATTTTTGTTTGTCCATTTAAGACTTTTGATATTTTGGACATTTTTAGACAGTTTTTACCCTTGTGTAATGGAAAAATAGTAAAATAAATTTTAAAAATATAAAAAAATATGAGAACTATTGGAAACTTAAGTATAATGATTTATATGTTTAAATTCTTTTTTAAAAATAGTGGAAACATATTTTATTTGATGTCCTACCTCGGGATAGAATACATATTCTCGCTATCTGCTTAGCCTATAAATCGGATACTAAGTGTTATACATAGATCTATCCTAGGTATATAAAACAAACAAAACTTTCTTGTATATTCTATCTTAGCTAGAATTCGTTAGGTTATATTATAGCAAGATGTTGTTAGTCTACCTCGAGCTTTGATTACAACTTATGACCACAACTCTACGATTTACCTTTTCTTGTTTATGTGTCATAACTTGTTGTGCCTTTTACCTTATATTACGCCTACGGAAGAATAATCTTTCTACTCACTTTACAGTGTTCTGCACAACGTATGATACATATTATAGCAAAATCACGAAAATTATGGAAAATTTTATATTTCGGTTAATATTTTTCCTAAATCTACACTAAATCTATTCTAAATCTCTCATAGTATATTTTCTTCCACGTTTTTCTCCTCCCACAATCTTTCTTTCTTTGTTTTTTTTGTCTCTCTCTTCTTCATCAACATAACCATCTTCTCTTTATTAATACAACATGGTCTTTAAACACCACACATATATCTCTGTTTTTGTGGATCATTTTATTTTTTGTGGATCATTTACTTAAACATAAAGCTATAAAAGGTGGAACACAAATGCAAGAGTTAAAAAAGACGAGAATTGTTGCTTCTTACTTTGGTTATAGATAATAAGAGAAGAAAGTAAAACATATTTTTATCTTTTTCTTTTTAGTATTAAATGAATTACGAAAATTTATTATTTATTAAGAAGCAACAAAATTCCAATTAAGATAAAAAATGTGTTTTTATCTTTTTCCTTTTTAATATTAAATAAATTACGAAAATATATTATTTATAATTCTTAATTGGTTAATTGAAGGGTATTATGGTATTAAAAAAAATGTGAATCTTATTTTCCTAAATAATCTTTCAAAAGTTTTAAAGGGACAAATTCAAGATGAGAGTGCCCTATTTTTCCAATTTTTCCTTTTAATAACTCTGGCCTTAGGCCGTCAAAGGAGCGGTATATGTTGTTTGGATCAAGCATTAAAGGTATTTTCTTACACATAAGTTGTGTTTGGTTTGGTTTGAGTTTATTGTGAATAACAATTGATCCTTCTTTTGCCACATTTGAAAGAAAATTTGAAATATAAACTCTTTTAAAAGGTAAAAAAAGAAGATGCTAATCACTTTAGAAACAAGTAAACCGAGAAAACCAAAAGTATTCCCCTGTTGATCGTTGCACCACAAAAGTGGATTACCTTTGTTTTTCTCGGTTGTTTGTGTCTAAGTGATCGACATAATTCTTTTACCCTCTAAAAAAATTATCTTTTTCAGATTTCTTTTGAAAAATGGTGAAAGAAGGTTAACAATCAGTTGTTAGTCACAATAAACTAAAACTGAACACAATTTACGTCTAACAAAATACTTTTCGTGCTTAAATCCAAACATCATCATCACAATCTTTAGACGGTCTAAGAGCATCCACATTGAAGTATTATAGGAGGTTCATTAAGGGGGTTCATTGGGCTTTTGGGTTTTTAAATAAATGAAAAATGGGTTAATTTTCGTGGGTCGGTCCTCTCGGCTGAACCCGCGTGAGACGGGTTCATGCCACGTGTCACACGCGGGTTGGATGTGCGTATGAGACGGAAAGTGACTTCACGCGTGTGTCTCCTCATTTTTGCGAAACCGAAAAAAGTTTAGGGTTTCCACTTCTCTCTGGCGATTTCGAGTGCGACGGCGACGAAGAGGCGATTCCGGCTTCAATCGACGACGCTGCGACTACGAATCAAGGTTAGGGTAATATCTAGTCGATTAACGGTTAGGGTTCATCTTTTTTTCAATCTAAATGAGATTTAGGGTTACGAAAAGAAAAATCGATTTGGGGCTTTTGAGATAGGGTTGTAAATCGAGAAAGGGGTTTTGATATATGGTTCGAAATCTTGTTGGGGGTTCGATTTATGGTTCGTTTATAGGTGGTTTCAAATCGGTTTGGATTTGTGGTTCTAACATGTCATTCTTTTCTTTTACAGATGGATCCCACAGAGCAAAAGAGAGATTCTAAGAAGCAAAAGCACCACATCGAAATGGTAGGCTTTGTGGCCGATTCGGAATATGGAATTCCGCGAAGGTGTTCATGCGGTGGTCGAATCATCAACGAGGTCGGAGGTAAGGATGACTGCGACACAGTACCTGGGAAGAGGTTCTTCACATGCCTAAACTACGAGGTGAGTGTTCTTCATTATTTTTCCATTTTTAAACTTATTTACTTCCACTAACACTCTCTGTTTGTTGTTTTTGTTGAGCACCAAGGATGATGGCTTACACTATCGACAACCATGGGTGTTTGGTGTGAAGGAGGAGCTTGAGAAGTTGACAAAGCGAGTGGAGGAGGCTGAGAAGGTTATCAATGTGGTCTCTACCATCAATGATCAGATAATCTTCTTGGAGGTTAGTTTAATTTCCTTGCTTCATATGTATTTGACTTAGTGTTGTTTATGTATACTTAACAACTAGATAAGTGTAACACTAATTATCGTTTATGTGTTTGCTTGGCCAGGGACAAGTTAAAAACCTCCAAGAACAGGTTGATTACATGAGGGTGCGGATCGCTGACCTAGAGAGGATGTGCTTTGATTGAAAACACAAGGTAAACTTCAAAACAAAACTTAAGTTATTTGTTGTTTGTTTAATTTAGAAATAAAAATTTGTACTTGTCATTAGTAAAGTAGGACTATCTTTGGTTCTTGTACTTGTTAAAACATGAATTAAGTTCTGAACTAGTTCTCTAGTTCAGAAGAAAACATAAAGCTTACCTTGTTGTTTGTTAAACTAGAAGAAAACAAAAGCTAAACCAAAACAAAACTAGTATTCAAAGCTGAACTAGTATTTAAAACTTAATTTGAAATATTAATAATTATTCGTTTTCAGTTTGGTTGTTGGCTGTGATAAATGTTTGCTTTTAATCACACTGATTAGATTGGTAACCAATTATAGCTGAGTAATGGTGGTTGTGCAATTAAGTGTAATGAATGTTTGAGCTCGGTTGTGTTTAAAACCAAGATGAATCCTGTGAAAACCAAATCACTAATAAACACCAACTAAAACCTTAACCTAACCCAAATATGGATCCTTTTTCCTTAAACTCCCCCGGTTTTGTTAACCTACTGGCCTCACAGAGCAGTCCACCAATAGACGTGGACTTTGGTCAAGTAGGTAGTAATTCTCCGGGGGTAGTTAAGCCACTGCAGAAGAGAAAGTGGTCAATCAAAGAGGACCTTGTCCTCATCTCTGCTTGGCTTAACACTAGCAAGGACCCTATTGTCAGTAATGAACAAAAGGCTCAGTGTTTTTGGAAGAGAATTGAAGAGTACTTCAATTCTAGCCCTCAGTTGAAGGGCTACGTTCCTAGGGAGCGTGGTCAGTGTAAGCAGAGGTGGGGGAGAGTGAACGAGCAGGTCTACAAGTTCGTCGGTAGCTTTGAGGCTGCTTTGAAGGATGTAGGGAGTGGCGAAGGCGATAATGATCTGATGAAGAAAGCACATGACATCTTCACCAACGACTACCAGGCCAAGTTCAACATGGAACACTGTTGGAGGGAATTGAGGTTTGATCAGAAGTGGAAATCCTCGGCTATGTAGTCAAAAGATGGTGGCAAGGAGAGAAACAAGGAAGCTCCGGAAGAGATTCCACGGGAGGAAGAGGCTAGGCCTCCTGGTGTTAAGGCCAGCAAGGCTGCGAAACGCAAGAAGCACACCAACGAAGCTGCTTTTGACCAAATAGAGAACATTCTAGCTGAGAAGAGGAGCATATCAAAGCACAAGCTCCTGGAACGACTCCTTGCCAGAAATAACTCTGATCTCTCGGCTAAGGAAGTGGAACTAAAGAACAAACTCATAGAAGAAATGTTATGATTCATGTATTAGAAATTGGATTCTATTAACTTGCTTGATTGTTTTTTGCTTTTCAAATGCAATGATTCATGTATTTGTTTTTTATTGACATTATTAACTCATTTGCTTGTCATGTTTTGTTGTTTTGTTGCAGGTCACGGATTGCAGGAGGCAGGTGAAGGAGGTGTTTTGTATTGACAGTAGGGTAGCTTTGTTTCACGGATTAATGATCTCTCTTTTGTGTTTTGTATTGAGAGTTCACGGGTGTATGATGGCTGACGGGTGTAGTGTACAATTTTGTTGTAATGTACACTAGCAAACGATGTAATAGGTTCCTATGTAACATATTGAACTTGTTGTTTCCTTTATAAATCAGGTGCTTGTTTCATTTACTTGTGTACAACATAAACCTTTTTCTTTACAAGTTTTGCTTTGTTTCAAATCTCTCTCTTTTTGTTGTATTACACTAAGTTTGGCAAAGAAGAACAAATTTGGCAATCAAGAACACAGGTTTGAGTCAAAATATTTAGATGTTTTTTCTCATACTTAATTTTAATTTTATGTTACTTTTATGTTTTTCTTAAAAGTACAATAACTCTAAATTTGTTAATAAGATAACAATCTGTAATTAATAATCCTAATTACTTAATCTTTAAAAACTTTAACAATCTTTATTGTTTTTAGAAATCATTACTTAGTAACTCCTACATACTTAATTTTTTAAAACTTTAAAAATCTTTAATGCTTTTAGAAATTATTACTTAATAACTCTTAATTTCTTAAATTTTTGATTGTAGGAATAATGTCTTACTCATCAAGTGATCAAGAAAATGAAATTTTCGAAGAAATGATGGACCAACAACTGGATGATTTCATCGACTCTATTGTTGACGTTCAAAGGACCAAGCCGAGGAGACGTTACATAGAAAGAGATCGGGAACAAGGACACAACCTACTATGGAATGACTATTTCAGTGAGAATCCTACATACCCACCTCAAATGTTTAGGAGGCGTTTTCGAATGAACAAGCCTTTGTTTCTTCGCATTGTCGATCGTCTCAGTAATGAAGTCCCATACTTTGAGCAAAGAAGAAATGGTCATGGAAGGTTAGGGCTTTCTGCACTTCAAAAATGTACTTCAGCTATACGAATGCTGGCATATGGTCAATCCGCAGATTCAAATGACGAATATCTCCGGCTTGCGGAAAGCACAGCCCTTTTATGTCTGGAAAAGTTCAACGAAGGAATAATACATTTGTTTGGAGATGAGTATCTAAGAAGACCTACGGCAGAAGATCTACAACGATTACTCGATGTTAGCGAGATTCGCGGGTTCCCAGGGATGATAGGAAGCATCGACTGTATGCATTGGGAGTGGAAAAACTGCCCAACTGCTTGGAGAGGGCAGTACACACGTGGTTCGGGTAAGCCGACAATTGTCTTAGAGGCCGTGGCATCACATGATCTTTGGATATGGCACGCATTCTTCGGATTACCAGGTACCCTCAACGATATTAATGTTCTTGACCGGTCACCAGTGTTTGATGACATTTTACAAGGTCGAGCTCCGAAAGTTAATTTCAAGGTCAATAACCACAACTATCGTATGGCGTACTACCTTACCGACGGTATTTATCCTAAATGGTCAACGTTTATCCAATCCATCCCACTTCCTCAAGGGGACAAAGCAGAGCTATTTGCTGAACGTCAAGAATCCACAAGAAAAGATGTCGAACGGGCTTTCGGAGTATTGCAATCGAGGTTTGCAATCGTTAGAAACCCAACTCTACTATGGGACATTAATAAAATAGGAAGGATTATGAGAACTTGTGTCATACTGCACAACATGATAGTAGAGGACGAACGACATTCATATACTCTCTATGATACATCTGAGTTCGAGACAGGAGAGTCAAGCAGAAGTGCTGAGGTTCAAACGACAACATCTTTGAATGCCGATAATATGCATGGCGTTCGCAATGAACTTCGAGATTCACAGACTCATGCTCGGTTGAAAGCTGATTTGGTCGAAAATATTTGGCAAAAGTTTGGTAATCAGAATTAATAATCTTTTGTATCTTCACGAATTAGCAATGTATTGAATAAAAACTTTTATAACATCAATTAAAATTATTTTATTATTTTTTTGTCAAAAATTCTATTTCTATTAAATATATATTTTTTAAAAAAATATATAAATATTTTTAAAAAAAAATATTATTTTATTCCTATGAACCTCAACTTCGGGTTCATTGATGGAAGAGCACATTTGATCCGGGTTCAACACTATTCATGGTCCCACCAAAAAAATAATTAAAAAATTTGGTGAACCCCAAAGGGGGGTTCACTAGTGTGGATGCTCTAAAGCCAAAGTTTTTAAAAATCTCTTTTTGTGACCATAAAGCACATTAAGTACTGGTTATGAATGAGAGTTCCACTCACTAAACCTTAATGCCACCCTTAGCCAACAAACACGTCAACAATATCTAGCAACATATATTTTTCAACCAAAAATGACTTGATTTTGCACATATCAATAGTAATTTTTCTTCCTCTTCATTATTATTTAAACTCAAAGACTTATTTCATTTTTTGATGATAAATTTCTTCTTATCATCCACTCGAATCTCTTTAACTACTAATGTTGGGTACCAGACATCTTCTATTTTCCCAATCTTACGAGTCACTTTCAGCATCTTACCTGCGCTAAACATGTATTAACTCAATTCTTTCATTTCCAAAGACAAAACACATATAAGCTAAAGTGATCAACAAATCTAAATTCTAAAGTTTTGATATGAAATAAAGAAACAATATCTTGTTTTGCTTTGGACTAATTTGGAGTCGGTCCAATCAGCATGAGATTTCAATTGCATTTTTTGAATTTAATTATATCTGATAGAGAATAAAAGTAAACCAGAAACTTATCATTTTTCACTTCCATTACGATAACACCATCCATCAGTAAAATAAGCATTTACCACTGCTCTACGAAACCACATTTTTGTTCAGATTCTCAGACAAAACATTGTTTAACAGTTTCAGTGAGGAGTTGGTTAGTCTTTTTGAAACAAAGTTTTGTAACGGATCTCAAGCTTTTCCCCTTTCATTTTTTTCGGATTTTTTTGGAGGATAGCTATATACCAAGCATCTATAAACCCTTTCTCTGCAAAAGAGACTTCTATTTTGCAACACTTGGCGATTGACAATATTTTTATATTTTTTGAAAAAAAAATTCATCCTTTCTTACTATTTAAAATGAAAGAACTCTTTTTTCTCCTGAACCTTTATAGAAAAAAAAATTAGTCACACATCTAACACTAATCACTGATAAGTGTCACAGTAGAGAAGCAGAGACTGCAACACATGTGTTTTTGCTTTGTCATCACTACAACACTTTATAAACTCTTATAATCTATTTTAATTGAC
>CAJHQQ010006224.1:0-10833 GCA_905132885.1 Moricandia moricandioides | reverse complement strand
ACTTCTTAAACCTTTTCCTAAACTTTTCTAAGGTGTTCTAGCAACTTAACAATCCTAGTATGCTCGTGTTCAAGATGTTAAACAAGTTAAAGCAAGGCAAAAGTGAAAAGGAAATCGGCTAGAAAAAGGAAATCGATTCAAGCAAAAAGGAAAAAGATTCAAGCAAAAAGGAAACACTTCTAAGCTTTTTCCTAATCACTCCTAAGGTTTTCTAGCACCCTAATAGCCTCAATATGCTCGTGTTCAAGGTGATAGACAAGCTAAACTAATGCACAAAGTGTTCAACAAGATGATGCATGCGGCTAGGGTTCTTTATCTCTCTAGGGTTTCCGAAAATTTCAAATAAGGAAAGTCCTATAATTCTTGTCTAAACTCTTATGCAATCACGAGCAGGCCCTAGTTAGATGAGTTCTAATGCTTTTTTCAGGATGATATAGATTGCACACGGATTGAAACAAGAAAACAAACAAGAAACAAAAGATGCTACAACGGATGCGATTAACAAAAGGTAAACAAGAAATCACAAGAAACAAAAACAAAGAGAGAACGAGTACTTCCCAACCAAAGTTGCTCTGATACCACCTGATGCGTCCCTAGGATGCTCTTTGGTTGATGGGAATGGATAGATCCTTGCAAGAACGAATCAGAGACTCAAGTCCTTCAAGGCGTGTGGATTGAATGGTGACACAAGAGGGATGGATGATCTCTTGATACTCCTAGATGAATAACTTGGATATGACACACCAAATTAGACACCCTTAGGTCTCTGGATATTACACACCAGAACTCGACACCTTCTAGAGAGAGAGAGAGCCGACAAGAATGAATGTAACTTGTTTAATAAAAGACTGGATGATTACAAGAGGGTGTAGAGAACCCTTTAAATAGGAAACCAGAGAACATACTCTCTAGGGTTTCGACCATAAACCAAAAAAGGAAAGAAAGAAAACTATAGTCTAAGTTTAACATAAGTTTAGAATAAAATAAAAAATGGAACTTCATGTAGTCTTGGACCGAGAATAGCACTTAGGTGATGTGTAGACAAGTTGTGGCCTCGTTAAAAACCTCCCTCCTGGAAAACCTCGTGGGACAAAACCAAAAGCAAGGAAAAGAGCACACACCCCATGTCTTGCCTAGACACTAACTCAGCTTGATGTAGAGATGGCTTGAATGGTGATCAAGACATCTCGGATCAGACCTTGTCCAAGACTTTGTTGTTGTGGATGTGAAGTGAGTAATCCAACAACATTCTCCTTAAGCTTCTTGACTCTGGAACGAGTCATGGGACCTTCAGGAATGGCTAGAGCATCCTCATCACGTGGTTGATGCATTGTGGCTTCATGTGGCTCCATCTAGACTCTCCTCCTTGTGCTCCTTAGTGATCCGGTCCATGATCACAACAAATGCACTCTTAAAGGTTGCATCCTCAAGCTCTTCAGGTTCAGGTTCATGCTTCCATTCTTTGGTGCTTTCCAGGATCACATCAAGTTTGCCTAGAACTAGGACTGGAAAGGATTCTATCTTTGTTGTTGTTGATAGGTTCTCTAAGATGGCACATTTCATAGCATGTCATAAGACTGATGATGCATTGCATATAGCTAACTTGTTCTTTAAGGAGGTTGTACGTTTGCATGGCATGCCTAGGACCATAGTTTCTGATAGGGACACTAAGTTTCTTAGTTACTTTTGGAAGACACTTTTGGTCTAAGTTAGGCACTAAGCTTTTGTTCTCTACTACATGTCATCCACAAACTGATGGGCAAACTGAGGTAGTTAATGGGACATTAGGGACACTCCTGCGTGCATTCATTAGAAAGAACTTAAGAACATGGGAAGAATACTTACCACATTGTGAATTTGCATACAATCATGCTATGCATTCTGCTTCTAAGTATTCACCATTTGAAATTGTTTATGGGTTCAATCCCACCTCTCCTTTGGGATCTAATGCCTTTACCTGAGTGTGAAAGGACAAGTCTAGATGGCAAGAAGAAAGCCGAGTTGGTTCAACAGATTCATGAGAAGGCTAGACTAAACATTGAGCAGAAGACCAAGCTGTATGAGAAGCAAGCAAACAAGGGGAGACGTGTGAGGACCTTTGAAGTTGGTGACCAAGTTTGGTTGCACCTAAGGAAGGATAGGTTCCCCAACGAGAGGAAGTCCAAACTGATGCCAAGGGTTGATGGACCCTTTGAGATCATCCACAAGATCAATGACAATGCCTACAAGCTTGATCTCCAAGGTAAGTACGATGTATCAAATAGCTTCAATGTCACTGATTTGGCTCCTTTTGTTGTAGATGGACCAGATTTGAGGACAAATCCTTTTCAAGAGGGAGGGGATGATGTGATCATGGACCGGATCACTAAGGAGGACAATGAGGAGAGTTTAGATGAGCAACATGAAGCCACAATGCATCAACCATTTGATGAGGATGCTCTAACCATTCATGAAGGTCCCATGACTCGTTCCAGAGTCAAGAAGCTTAAGGAGAATGTTGTTGGATTACTCACTTCACATCCACAACAAGAAGGTCTTGGACAAGGTTTGATCCGAGATGTCTTGATCACCATTCAAGCCATCTCTACACCAAACTGAGATAGTGTCTAGGCAGACATGGGGTGCGTGCTCTTTTCCTTGCTTTTGGTTTTGTCCCACGAGGTTTTCCAGGAGGAAGGTTTTTAACGAGGCCACAACTTGTCTACAAATCACCTAAGTACTATACTCGGTCCAAGCCTATTAGAAGTTGCATTACATTTCATTTTAACTTATAAACTATAGTTTGCTTTCTTTCCTTTTTGGTTCTTTGTCGAAAACCCTAGAGGCATGTCTCTGGTTTTCTTATTTAAAGGGTCCCTTATACCCTATTGTACTCATCCAATCTTTTCTATACAATTTATTCATCTTTGCGGCTCTCTCTCTCTCTAAAAAGAAGTGTGCCGAGTTCTGGTGTGTCATATCCAGAGTCTAAGGGTGTTTAGTTTGGTGTGTAATATCCAAACCATTCATCTAGGAGTATCAAGAGATCATCCATCCCTCTTGTGTCACCATCCAATCCACACGCCTTGAAGGACTTGAGTCTCTTTGATTCGTTCTTGCAAGGATTATCCATCCCCATCAACCAAAGAGCATCCTAGGGACGCATCATTCCATGTGTGGCTAGATGTTGTTTGAAGGCTGTGCTAGTGTATTCACCACCATTATCTGATCTAAGAATCTTGATCTTAACATTAAAATGGTTAGTGACATAGTTTTGAAAATTTTTAAATGCTTCTAGCACCCTATCTTTGGATTGCAACAAGGTGATCCATGTGTACTTAGATTTCTCATCTATAAATGTCACAAAGTACCTCTGTTGTTCTCTAGATGCACATGGGGCAGTCCACACATCAGAATGTATTAAATCAAAACAGTGATCATAGATAGTCTTTGATTTAGGAAACACACTTCTACAATGTTTTCCTAGAATACAAGCTTCACAATCACTTTTAAAAGAGATACTAGGTAACAGGATGTTTAACGCTCTAGAATGAGGATGTCCTAATCTAGCATGCCACAATACATCTTTAGGGAACTCAGAAATAGCATTAAAAACAGAAGATAATTCAGCTGCTGGTCTTGTGTCCTCAAGCAAGTACAAGTCTCCCTTGGTCACACCTTTGCCAAGCAACTTATTAGACTCAATATCCTGAAAGTAAACTTCATTAGGAGTGAAGGTAACATGGCAGTTTAAATCATTTGTGGCCTTTTTAACAGAAACCAAGTTTGATGCAAAGGTTGGCATATAGAAAGCCTTAGATACTTTGTCAAACAGATTCAAATCACCTATTCCTCTTATTGGAATTTTATCACCGTTTGCTATCATCACATTTCCTAAGGCTGGTTTCACATTTTTAATCAAGTGAGAATCACTAATCATATGATGTGAGGCACCAGAGTCTATTACCAATGGTCTAGCTAGTTTTAAATCATTCATTGTACTATAATCAGTGTGAGATGCATTAAGGGATAAGCCAAGAGTTTTAGGGATACCAGATTCTTTCAATGCCTTGATGAGAGCATCTAGATCAGATCTCTTGATAGTCTCATCCTGGTTGGTTCTTGCAGTTGAGTACACTGAAGTAGAGGCCATAGCACTTCCCACACCATTGTTTTTAGTTGCTGGTTCAGCACCATCAGTGGAGAAGTTAGCCCTTGCATCCATGTACTGAGTGCGGTTCTCCTTGAATTTGTTTGGCTTTAAGTGAGGATTCAGTATCCAGCACTTGTCCTTGAGATGACCTTTCTTCTTGCAGTGGTCACAAACCAAAGACCTCTTATCCTCTTGCTTGTATACACTCTTGTTTGCCACTGCTGCTTCAGCTTGGTTGACCATGACCGGTTCTCCTTTGCTCCCAAACAAACCCACTGAGCCTTCTTCCTTTTGAATTTGCGCACATACATCATCAAGAGAGGGGAGTTTATCAGCCCTCAGGATGTGCTTGATTAGGCTGTTGTAGGATGAATTGAGAGTCAGCAGTAAACCAAATACTTTGTCCTCTTCACGCCTTGCATTCAGAGTTGAGGGATCCACAGTGTGTGGTCTTAGAAGCTCCAGCTCTGCCCAAAGAGATCTAAACTTCCCAAAGTGAGTTTGGAACTCAATATGTCCTTGGCTGAGAGTATTAATGGCTCTTTTCACTTCAAACACTCTAGTAAGGTTGGAAGCATTTCCAAATACCTTGTAGAGAGTGTCCCATAGTTCTTTGGTAGTCTCACAGTATGAGTAAGACTCCAAGATAGCTGGTTCAAGAGAGCCGTGGAGGAGAGAGAGCACCATCTGATCTTCTTGAGACCATTTTTCTTCATCAACCACCACCAGCTCTTTTCCATCTTCTCCTTGGAGGATCTGCTTTGGAGCTGCTTCATTGGTAACATGACTCCATAATCCTCTTCCTCCAAGGGCAGTTTTTACCAATCTGGACCATAGAAGATAGTTAATCCCCTTTAAGGTCACAGGTATGTGAATAGACTTGTTGCTCTCCATCTTTCACTCGCCACAAACAGAAGTAACCAGAGAGTGGATGTTGAAGGAAATGGAGCAACAAGAACAGAGTAAGCTTTGTTTTGCGGAAGTAAATGTTAGAATAGAGAGATTAGGGTGTGTGAATGGTGTTTAGAACAGAATGTGGTCGAAATTAAAGAGAAAAGAATTACGAGAGTATGTGAGAATCAAAGAGACTGCAATGGAGAATAAGAGAGGTTTAGGAGGAGTATAAGAGATTGCTGTGAGAAATTTCGTGTAACCAGAGAATAGAGAGAATAATGAGACCAGAGAATGGTGAAGAAGAAAGGGGAACTCCCCACTTTCAGCTTAGAGGTTTCAGAATACACATGGAGTGGCTTTATAGCCAGATTACAACTTGCAACATATTAAACTATTGTTAAAGTACAGATTTACTAAACTAATATTATTGTAGGGTTTCTGATGCTGCCAGGAGGATGCAGCCAAGGTGAATCTCGACCAGAGGGAGAGAGAGTGACAGGAGAGAGAGATGGGCACGTCCAGAATGGTGAGAAAGTGACTGGAGGAAGAGGCACACACAGCTTGGTGTGATAGTGACAGGTCAGTCCTTCTTCTTATGCAACACATGTGATCTTTCTTGCTTCAATTCAAACCAGATCTTTTCCCTTGACATATGCACGTGTAGAGTAGGATTTCTGGTGCTTGGCAACAGTCACAAGGTAAGCTTCTTCCTTTTCCAGCAAATGGCTCCAACTCTCATTTTGAACTGATTCGCATGTAGGCAAGTGATATAGTCAACTATATCACTTGCCTATGTAGTTGATGCATGTAGTCGATGCATGTAGTCGACTATATCAGCTCGTATGTAGTTGAGGCATGTAGTTGACTATGTCACTTGCCTATGTACACAGATGTTCTTCTCTTCTCTTGATGTCAATATTTTGCCTCCATCTCATCTCTCTCTTTTGTTCATTTTCATCTCTTCAAGTTAACACTCCCCCTCAAGCTTGACTCTAGTGATCCTAAGTCAAGCTTGGAACCTTGAAGAAGCTCCCTCATTAAAAACCTTGGCCAGAAAACCCTCATTAGGGATAAAACCAACCAAGGAAAAGAGTAGAGTTCTCCAAAGCCTAGGGATTGGCCAGTGAGCCTAAGGACTTCAGATTTATCATGGTGGAGTCCTTAGGCTCTGGATCATGGCCTAAACGTGTGATGCAAGCATGAACTCCATCACTTGCACACACCATCATCTTGGAACTCTTCTTTAGGCTGATTGTGTCTCCCCCTCAATGTGACACCTCGCCATCTTCAGAGAGTTTTAGAGACCACCAGCTTCTGCTTCATAGATCACCAAGTAAGGTACCTGATACATTATCCCAAAGGTGCATCAGTTCTTGAGGAAATGCACTCATCAAACTAAGCTCAATAACAATTTAAGTATAAGGACAATAATGAATGTATTGAGATGAGTTTAAGGTGCTTCCCTTTCATAAGTATGATGGGGAGTGAACTCCACTTGAATTCCCCACTTGGTAAGAAAATACTCAGATCATGGAAGCTCAATCTCATGCTTGGGACTGAGAATAATGAAGGACCAAGCTTGTATTGGGACAGTGAGTTCCTTTAGTCTTCTTTGATCTGGTTTATGATGCAAGTGTGAACTCCACAGCTTGCCAATGGCTTGTGGCGGCTGGATCTTCAGGATTGCTTCTTCATTACCCCTCCTCAAGCTTGATCCAGAGAGTATAGGGATGGACCAAGCTTGGAAGTGAGCAAGACTGAGCTAGGACCAGGAGCGTGTGAGAATAGATAAAACAGAGTGTGAGAGTGGTGTAGAGACAGAGTATGGTCGAAACTAAGAGAAAGAGAATGAAGAGATTAAGTGAGAATCAAAGAGAATGCAGTGAAGAGTATGAAAGTATGAGAGTGTTCTTGAGTATCAAAGAGGGTGAGTTCGTGTGTAACCAGAGAGATTAGAGAGAATGAGAGACTAAGAGAGTATAGAACCAGAGAATAGTGAAGAAAGAGAACTCCTCTTTGCTTGAATCATTCAGTTACATGAACTGCCTTTAAATAGGCAGTGTGCATACATTAAATTAATCTAAATCTAGGAAGACATAAACAAATACTTTTGTGGGGTTTCTGATGAAGACAAGAAGGATACAGCCAAGGAGAATCTCGACCAGAGGGAGAGAGAGTGACAGGAGGGAGAGATGGGCACGGTTTGGCTGAGTGAAAGTGACAGCCGGCTCATCCTCTTATGCACATGTGACTTTTATTCTAATTAATTCCCAACTTGCCTAAGCTGTCTCCAACGGTCTGATCCCTATTTTAAACTTCAAATCTGCCTCAGAATACTCAGTTGGACGAGTTCTCCACTTGCCTTGACTTCCAAGACACTCTAGGTTAGGATTTGATACTTGCACGCCAAGACTGTACGGACAGATTCAAACTTGCTCTGGATGCTTCATCTTTGATGCTTGGTCTCTTCACCAGTATTATTTATCTTCATTCTAACAGAGCGCATCACCCCAACAGCTGCGCTTAAGTCAACCAGTTCCTCCTCCCTTGATCTCCTCTCCACTGCCTAGAACAACACTTCCTTGTGTGTCTCTTGGAACCAGGAGCTCAACAACCAAATGGCCTGCGCTTAAATCAACCGGTTCTCTACGCACAAGTGATCTCTCCATGGTCAGGAATATACATCATGTGTAGGCTCTGAATCAAACAGGAATATACATCATGTGTAGGCTCTGAACACATGGGCAAAGCCTTCTTCTTTGTCTCGGATTGATGATAGACAGCTAGCACCTCTTGTGTACCTGAAACATCACTCAACCTCCAGCAAGAATTAGACCACACATTAGGATCAGAGCTTGATAACTCACCAAGTCTGATCCATAATTATTAACAAGATGCAATGGACTGAATCTAAACAACTCATTCAGTTCAAATCCAAGCAACCAACTCTCTAAATGCACATGTATGATAACTCATCAATAACAAGGCATTTAGGCAAATTTTAATGACCATTTAAGCAACACTATGATTAAATGTCAAAAACAGAGACTAGATAACTCATCTAATCACCTTAACCAGTTTAAGAATGCATCACAGGACCAGGAACAACCTATGGATGCAAAACAAGACATAGAGCCAACATATAGATGCATTACATGACCAGGAAACTCTCCTAGACCTCTAGCAATGCCACAAGACTCAAACCAGGTACTAGACAACTCGCCTAGACAATTCTGAACACAAACAATTTATCTAAAGCAATAACTAGTCATGACCATGCTAGCAAGCTTAGAAACAATTAAAACAGAACCACACACACAGTTTTTGTATTATGGGACAGAAACTAGGTTCAACAACTCTAGCAACTTTAAACTGTCCCTAAGATATTAAACACACCACTCAACACAACCAGACATAAAGACACAAGCTTTACTCAAGGGAAAGAGGTTTAGCTTACAACCAAGGAACCTGATCTGGTTCCTTGAACCTCCAAGGCACATGGTTCACCTGAACTTGGCAGATTTGGATTTTGGGTTCTCTACCCAACTCCATTCCTTTGAGTGTGCTTTCCCCTTGAACCTATCATGCTTATGATGTGATCCTGGAAAGCACCAAGCATGCAACCTTTAAGAGTGCATATGATGTGATCATGGACCGGATCACTAAGGAGGACAAGGAGGGTCTAGATGAGCCACATGAAGCCACAATGCATCAACCACTCGGTGAGGATGCTCTAGCCATTCCTGAAGGTCCCATGACTCGTTCCAGAGTCAAGAAGATAAAGGAGAATGTTGTTGGATTACTCACTTCACATCCACAACAAGAAGGTCTTGGACAAGGTTTGATCCGAGATGTCTTGATCACCATTCAAGCCATCTCTACACCAAACTGAGTTAGTGTCTAGGCAAGACATGGGGTGCGTGCTCTTTTCCTTGCTTTTGGTTTTGTCCCACGAGGTTTTCCAGGAGGAAGGTTTTTAACGAGGCCACAACTTGTCTACACATCACCTAAGTGCTATTCTCGGTCCAAGACTAATAGAAGTTGCATTTTATTTCATTTAAACTTATAAACTATAGTTTTAGTTCTTTCCTTTTTTGGTTCATGTCGAAACCCTAGAGGATTTGTCTCTGGTTTCTTATTTAAAGGGTTCTCTACACCCTTATGTAATCATCCAGTCTTTTATTAAACAAGTTACATTCATCTTATACGGCTCTCTCTCTCTAAAAGAAGTGTGCCGAGTTCTGGTGTGTCATATCCAGAGTCTAAGGGTGTTTAGTTTTGGTGTGTCATATCCAAACCATTCATCTAGGAGTATCAAGAGACCATTCATCCCTCTTGTGTCACCATTCAATCCACACGCCTTGAAGAACTTGAGTCTCTGATTCGTTCTTGCAAGGATCTATCCATTCCCATCAACCAAAGAGCATCCTAGGGACGCATCAGGTGCTCTGATACCACCTGATGCGTCCCTAGGATGCTCTTTGGTTTGATGGGAATGGATAGATCCTTGCAAGAACGAATCAGAGACTCAAGTTCTTCAAGGCGTGTGGATTGAATGGTGACACAAGAGGGATGAATGGTCTCTTGATACTCCTAGATGAATGGTTTGGATATGACACACCAAACTAAACACCCTTAGACTCTGGATATGACACACCAGAACTCGGCACACTTCTTTTAGAGAGAGAGAGCCGTATAAGATGAATGTAACTTGTTTAATAAAAGACTGGATGATTACATAAGGGTGTAGAGAACCCTTTAAATAAGAAACCAGAGACAAATCCTCTAGGGTTTCGACATGAACCAAAAAAGGAAAGAACTAAAACTATAGTTTATAAGTTTAAATGAAATAAAATGCAACTTCTATTAGTCTTGGACCGAGAATAGCACTTAGGTGATGTGTAGACAAGTTGTGGCCTCGTTAAAAACCTTCCTCCTGGAAAACCTCGTGGGAGAAAACCAAAAGCAAGGAAAAAGAGCACGCACCCCATGTCTTGCCTAGACACTAACTCAGTTTGGTGTAGAGATGGCTTGAATGGTGATCAAGACATCTCGGATCAAACCTTGTCCAAGACCTTCTTGTTGTGGATGTGAAGTGAGTAATCCAACAACATTCTCCTTTATCTTCTTGACTCTGGAACGAGTCATGGGACCTTCAGGAATGGCTAGAGCATCCTCACCGAGTGGTTGATGCATTGTGGCTTCATGTGGCTCATCTAGACCCTCCTTGTCCTCCTTAGTGATCCGGTCCATGATCACATCATATGCACTCTTAAAGGTTGCATGCTTGGTGCTTTCCAGGATCACATCATCCCCTCCCTCTTCAAAAAGATTTGTCCTCAAATCTGTTTTACCTACAATAGAGGGGACCAAGTCAGTAACATTGAAGTTTAAAATCAGATTACACTTACCTTGCAAGCCTCTTTGATAGGCATTGTTGCTGACTGGTTTGGATATGTAGAAGGCACTAAATCCATTTAGTTCCTGATTCATTACTTAAACCTGACATGTTGAAACAAAGCAAGTTAGTACATGAAAGTTTATCAAAGAGTAAATAATCTTATCCCAAATTGGTTTTTGCTCGGTTTTGGCTTGTGTGCTGCTTCTGGTGGTGCTTCTGATGCGTCCCTAGGATGCTCTTTGGTTGATGGGAATGGATAATCCTTGCAAGAACGAATCAAAAGACTCAAGTCCTTCAAGGCGTGTGGATTGGATGGTGACACAAGAGGGATGGATGAACTCTTGATACTCCTAGATGAATAACTTGGATATGACACACCAAATTAGACACCCTTAGACTCTGGATA
>CAJHQQ010006223.1:0-10846 GCA_905132885.1 Moricandia moricandioides | reverse complement strand
AGCAATGGAACTATAAGCTAAACGAAAAGGTGAAAATAGTAGACAAATAAATAAATCTGTAGTATATATTGAAAAAGTATGTATGACACATGATCGGTCAGGTTTTAATCTGGTTATCTAACTGCAAATGTACAGTGAAGTATGCAATAGTAATACATGATCAAATCCATAAGGACTGATAACCACACGTAGAGTAGCAAATAAGTTACTAGCTAAAACGAATAAAAAAGATTGTTTGTTTGGTTTTTAGTTTCTTAATTCAAATAAACAAGAACAAGCAAATAATAGGCAATTATAACGAATTTTTAAACAATTAAAACAAGCGTTGGGCAATGAGAATTCTCAGGGATTTCTCTTCAGTAATGATCATGCAACAAAAAGAAAGAAAAACAAGTACATCAACGTCTCGAACTCAAATCATAATATTAGAATTAACTCATTTTCGTAGCGCTAACACCCTGTGCTAAAAATCATAAATACTAGCTTCCACTGTATCTCAGATTTAAAAAAAGCTATAAGTTCAAGTTTGCTCAGTTCACAAAGTGCAGTAACATCTTTCATTGGTTACAGAAACTTTGCTCATCTATTGATATTTTGGGAATTCCTACAACATTTTCGGTGCGATTAAATTCCTAGGATCAGAGGCGAGGTGATCAGACAATTCTCAGCATCAAGAACATCAGTATACAAAGATCTAAAATCATAAATCCTAGTCTATCAGTTTTCTAGATTAATATATTGAGAAATCCCCTATGAGAACCTCTTAACCCAACTAGAAGACTACTCACTCATATTCAAACAATAACAAAACAAAATCAGTGAAGAAATTTTTTATGAAATTGTATTGAAAATGAGAAAGGATTAAGAAATACTTCTCCAAATGACTACAAGAAGAATCCTCTTCCAGAAGTCTACAAAGTGATCAAAATGAGTCAAAAATCTCTCAAGTTCTCTCTAGAGTTCTCTCTGGCAGTCTGGAACAAGAACAACTGAAAAGATATGGCATACCCTCTGGTTTTTAGGTTTTTAGGTCTTCAGAGTGTGTCTCTTTACAAATATGGAAAGTTGATCTCGGGTAGCAAGGATTGGGCGTTCCAGGGAACATGTGTTGAGATGAAGAAGAAATAAGTTGGAATTGATGCAGATGTTGACATGAAGAAGAGAAATGAATCTTAGAGATGAAGAGACAAAGGCGAGGACCTAACCTAGACAACAAGCAAGTGATCTGCCTTGACCAAGAAGTCTTATTATATTGTTATTCTGGTCAGCAAGAGGGAAGAAAGACGTTGGAAAGGTTACAAGCAAAGTTCAAATGTTGGGGTTAAGGTTTGAATCTTCAATGGCCGGTCGTTTTCACCATGGCTGGAAGAGCCTTTGTCACTTTGTGCTCAGAACACCAGAAGCTTTGTTTATTATTTATTTTTGTCCTTATGTCTACTGCTTTAGCTTATTTAAGCATGCAACCAGAATCATTTTATGCAAAGAAATCATTTTCTCTCCTTCTCTCTCTATAATTTTCAAAATCTCTCTCTCTCTCCCTCTCTCTTTCTCTCTCTCCTCTCTCCTCTCTGTTGTTCTTCATGTTCTTAAGTTTCCAGCAAGTAAAATCTCTCTAAATCTCATATTCTCACATGGTATCAGAGCTAACAAGCTCATGAAAGATTATTCTCTACATTGTCTTATACTTACTCCACTTTCTTTCACTTTACTATGATAATTTTTGAAATATATCTTCTTACCCACTGGATAATAGTTGTTCTTGAGATGTTCTTGGACTGTTCTTGAGATGTTCTTGGACTGTTCTTGAGATGTTCTTAAGTTGTTCTTGATGAAAAAATCAAAAATGGTTGTGACTCCAGTTACTCTCAATGGATTTAACTACCTCTTGTGGTGAAGACTGCTCTTGGAGGTAGAGGGCTTTGGGAACATGTTACTGAAGGGAAAATCCCAAAGAAGAAAGTCCTAGGAAATGATGGAAAAGAAGTTGAGCTTGTTGATGATGGCAAATGGGGTCATGAGGATCTCATGGTATTGTCTATTATTCAGAACAACCTTAAACTTTCAATCTTGGAAGCTTACTCCTACTATGAGAGCTCCAAAGAGTTGTGGGATACACTTAGGAAGGTTTATGGAAATATGTCTAATCTGAGCAGGGTGTTTGAAATCAAGAAAGAGATCAACAACCTGAAACAATATGAAGGGGAGTTCAACCACCATCTTGGAAAATTTAGGAGTTTATAGTCAGAGTAGAACATGCTTAGACCAAGTTCTAATGATCTTGAAGTCTTAAGAGAAATGCAAGAACATGATGTGGTTTTTAGCTTGCTAGTGACTCTAAAGCCTTCATACAATCAGCTGTTCAAGCTTGTTCTTAGAGAAGACAAGCTTCCAAGTGTAGAAGGTGTGTGTTAACTTATCCAGAGAGAACAAGTTACTCACACACTCTTTGAGAAGGAAATGAAGTCAGTTCAGTCTACAAAGAACACACCAAGAAAGAATGGGGAAACTGTGTTGTTTCATGAGTACAAGAGGGCTAAAAAACAACATATAAGAAAGAGTCTTTTTTTTTTTTTTTTCAGCATCCCGTTTGGACTAGATCAAGTGTTGATCCGACGAGTCGAGTCTCCGAGGATCCCCGTCATCTGACCGTGTCTGATCTATAAAGGAAAAAATGTAACCTTTAGATCTGGCTTCTTTTGCTAGCGAATCAGCCCGCACATTCCTACTCCGAGGAATATGAATAAGGCTCACTTCCTCGAAGTCTTCATGTAGTCTCTGGAACACTTCTATCTCCGTCGCAAATGCTGGCCATTCCTTCGGGTTCGTAGTCATATCTACTAGGTCCGAGCAGTCCGTCTCAAAGCGGATCGATGTTATCCTCTTTTCTCTCAAGCATGTGGCTGCCCAAAGTAAGCCTTCCATCTCCGCATGTAAGGCTGAAAGGCTCCTTCCGCACGCCCGTAGTCCAAAGAGTTCAGCACCCATTTGATCCTTAAGACTCCACCCTAAGCCACTAACACTGTCATTACCGATCCATGAGGCATCAATTTGGCAGGTAGGGGTTCGAGGTATCCAAGGCGGTACTGTCTCGACCTCTATGGTAAGAGGGTCATCCTGGTCTTCATTTATTTCTTCCTTCTCATTGGCCTTTCTCCAACATTCTGCTTCAAGGGAAGCATGTTGAAGAGTGTCAATCGGGGATACGACTTTCCCATTAAAGAGTTTGTTGTTCCATATAAGAAAGAGTCTAAAGCCAAGGAATATGGGTATTAAGGTGGCCAGAAACTTGCTCAAGCAAATTGAGCATCAGACATTTGAAAAAAAATACCATGTATTTTGCCTTTAGTAGTGACTCAAATGAAGAAAGAGCGTGGGGAAGTGCAGATGGTGATATCAGAACTGGTGACTCAGTAACTAGAGTGATTTAAATGACTTCATTAGAGCTGCCAAGGTCATCATCTCATCTAAGAAGGCGGTAAAGACTCTTAACCTATTATTATAAATTCATGAGCTATTCATCATATGTTTAGTGATAGGAATATGATTAGTGATGTCAAGCATGCCTCAGGGAATATAATTATAGCCAATGGATATAAGGTTAAGATAGAAGGGATAGAGATCCTTAGCTTGTTTGATATAGAATCACATGCCTTATATATACCTCAGTTTACTTCTAACTTGCTATAAATAAGGAATATTGTGGTTGATTTGAGTTGTCAAGTGGTTTTCAGACCTGATGATGTTGAGTTTCAAGACCCAAAGACAGGGAAGGTGATTGGAAGAGGATACAATCATGATGAACTTTATCATCTCAAAAGAACATAACCATAATTGATGGCACTACATAGCATGCCAGATTGGGACATCCTTATGCTAGAGCTCTAAACCTAATGCTTATGGTCTGGTGTTTGAAAATTATGGATGTGAAGCGTGTATCTTAGGGAAGCATTGTAGGACAGTATATCCAAGGTCAAGTACAATCTATAAGAAGTTCTTTGGCCTTATTCATTATGATGTGTGGACTGCTCCCTGTCTGTCTAAAAAAAATCACAAATACTTTGAGACTTTTATTGATGAGAAGTCGAAATACACTTGGGTGACATTGATCTAGTCTAAAGACATAGTACTTGAAACTTTTAAGAATTTCCAGACCCATGTATTCAACCATTTCAGCTCCAAGATCAATATCCTTAGGTCAAATAATGGTGGAGAGTACACAAATCAAGCATTCAAGTAGTATCTAGCTCATCATGGGATTATACATTAGACAAGCTGTCCTTATACCCCTCAACAAAATGGAGTAATTGAGAAGAAGAATAGACATCTAATGGAAGTGGCAAGGTCAATGATGTTCCATACTAATGTCCCAAAGATATTTTGGAGTGATGTTGTGATGGCTGCTTGTTAACTGATCAACATGATCCCAACTAAGATTCTTAATGACATGTCTCCATTTGAGGTACTAAATAGCAATAAACCCTCTTTGGATCATCTGCGTGTATTTGGAAGCCTCTTCTTTGTATTGATTCCAGGGGAACATAGAAGCAAATTAGATGCCAAAAGATCAAAAGCTATGTTCATTGACTACTCTCAAACACAAAAGGGTTATACGTGTAATGATCTAGTGGCAAGAAGGGTTCTAATATCAAGAGATGTGAAGTCTGTGGAGACTAAGGGCTATTATGATGAAAAGAGTTGGGATGAGATGAAAAATCTATCTCAATCATCCTCAGATAAAGCAAATAAATTGGGAAGGATAATAGAAAGCTTTGGAATTAGTATACAAGAAGATATGGTTGAGGCTATGCATGAGGAAAACAAACATAATGAAGAGCTGGGTAAGGAGCATGAGGATGATGTAGTCACAGTTCCTCATCTTGTTCCTGAAGTGGGAAATCAAACTGAATTCCAACAACACAATGTGCAACAGGGAATTTCAGTTTTTCATGATCAAATTGAGCAACAAGAAGATTCAGTGGTGAATGAGGATAAAAGTATGGATGATAATGAGGAAACACCACCTGAAGAAAAACAACCATTGAGAAGGAGTAGCATAATCAGAAAACTTCTTTTTAATTGGATCAACACTAGAGTCTACTTCAACTCTCAACCTGTAGCTCATCTCATACAAGCAGTGTGTTCATTGGCTCAATCTCTAAAACAACCTCAAGTGTTCATTGGTGAATTGGATCATGAGTATATCCCAAGGACATATGAAGAAGCTATGGAGCATGAAGAATGAAGAGAGTCTGTTGAAAATGAGACTAGTATAATGGTAATTAATGATACTTGGTATGAAGTCGAGCTCTCCAAAGGCGAGAAGGAAGTAACTAGTAGATGGATCTTCACTATTAAATGCCTACCTAATTTAAAGGTAGAGAGGCACAAGACAAGGCTAGTAGCAAGGGGATTCACACAAACATATAAGGAAGATTACATTGATAAATTTGCACCATGGCAAAGCTTCACACAATAAGGATTATACTCTCACTTGCAGTCAACTTGGAGTGGGATTTATGGCAAATGGATGTGAAGAATGCCTTTCTGCAAGGAGAGCTGGAAGATGAAGTGTACATGCGACCACCTCATGGCCTATAACACTTTGTTAAACTAGGGAATGTACTGAGATTGAAGAATGCAATATATGGCTTGAAGCAATCACCAAGAGCATGATATTACAGGTTGAGTAGAACTCTCAATGGAAGAGGTTTTGTGAAATCTGAAGCTGATTACACCCTCTTCACTCTAACCAGTCAACAAGGCATTTTGGTCATTCTGGTATATATGGATGATATTATTATCACTAGCAATGACAAGGAAAGTATCATATTAACTAAAGCTTTCCTTAAGACATCTTTTGATATCAAAGATTTGGGTGAGTTAAAACACTTCCTAGGGATTGAGATACATCAATCAAAAGAAGAACTGTTTTTATCCCAAATGAAGTACACACTTGATTTGTTGAGTGATGCAGATGATCTTGGAGCAAGATCATCAAAAACTCCACTTGAAGATGGCTATAAGTTATTGCGTGGCGGGAATTTTAAAGACAAATCCTATGAAGATGTCAAGCACTACACAAAAATGGTTGGGAAGTTTATTTACCTCACAACCACCACACCAGACGTGTGCTTTGCAATCAACCAAGTTAGTCAACACATGCAAAAACCCAAGATATACCACTAGAATATGGTGGAAAAGATCTTGAGGTATCTTAGAGAGACACCATGACAAGGAGTATGGATGGATTGCAACAAGAGTACAAAGATTATAGGATATTGTTATGCACATTGGGCTGGTGATAGAATGGACATAATGTCAACAACTGGGTATTGAATCTTTATTGGAGGAAAATTGGTCACTTGGAAGAGCAAGAAGCAGATGGTTGTGTCCTGTTCAAGTGTAGAGGCTGAGTACCGATCTATGAGGAAGCTTACGAGTGAACTCATATGGATCAAGGGACTGCTGAGGGACTTAGGAATAGAAACAACCTCAGCTATCACCATGCATTGTGACAACCAGGCAGCCATTCACATAGCATCCAACAATGTGTTCCATGAAAGTACCAAACACATTTAGGTGGATTATCACAAGGTTAGACAAGTTGTGGAGAAAGTCATCCTTCCCTGCTATACAAGAAGTGAAGACAAGTTGGCAGATATCTTCACTAGTGCTGCGAGTACAAAAGTCTGTGAGTTCATTCATCCTAAACTTGGAATCATAGACCTCACATCTCACTGAGTCTCCTATCATGAAGGCTTCTACTCTTTTTCTTTGATGTGTTTTTGTCCCACTGGGTTTTGCACATTAAGGTGTTAATAAGGGAAGTTCTTCATGGTTCCAAGCTTAACAAATACCTATGGTTAAGCTTGAGGGGGAGTGTTGAGATGAAGAAGAAATAAGTTCAAGTTGATGTAGATGTTGACATGACGAAGAAGAGAAATGAAGCTTAGAGATGAAGAAACAAAGACCAGAACCTAACCTAGACAACAAGCAAGTATATGCCTTGACCATGATGTCCAAAAAGTTTTATTATATTGTTATTCTGGTCAGAAAGAGGGAAAAAAGACGTTGGAAGGTTACAAGAAAAGTTCACATGTTGGAGTTAAGGTTTGAATCTTCAATAGGTTGTCACTTTCACTATGGCTAGAAAAGCCTTTGTCACTTTTTGCTCAGAAGACTAGGAGCTTTGTTTATTATTTCTTGTTGTCCTTATGTCTATTGATTTAGCTTATTTAAAGCATTTAACAAGAATTATTTTATGCAAGGAAATCATTTTCTCTCTCTCTCTCTCTCTCTCTCTCTCTCTCTCTCTCTCTCTCTCTCTCTCTCTCTCTCTTCTCTCTCTCTCTCTCTCTCTCTCTCTCTCTCTCTCTCTCTCTCTCTCTCTCTCTCTCTCTCTCTCTCTCTCTCTCTCTCTCTCTCTCTCTCTCTCTTCTCTCTCTCTCTCGCGTCTTTCATGTTCTTCAGTTTCTAGCAAGTAAACTCTTTCTAAATCTCATATTCTCACAATTGGGAGCGGATGCTCCATGGAATAGGGAATGGGCGCTCTATAATAGGGATCGGGCATTCCATAAGAGGGAACGGGCGCTCCGTGAAAGAGGTCTGACGCTCCTATGTAGGTAGAACGGGCGCTCCTTGTCAAATTGTCAAGGAGTGGGTGCTCCCTATGAAACAGAGGGGAGGGGGCGCTTCATGCTAGATTTCTATTATAATTCGACCAGTGGTCCATTTTACTCCAAAATCCTCTCCAAATTATTTATAATTTATATTGAAGAACAACAAAAACGCCGAAAAAATAAAAACCTTCAAAATCTATCATTCTCTGCTTTAAAAAGAGTTTTAAAGTGTTATAAACACAATACATCAACATATTATTTCAGAATGCTAGAAGAAGGATTCATTTAGTTGAACATAGTCAGAGCAAAAAATTATCACATCACTCAATTCATGTCCATCTATCATAGAGGAGTAATTTTTAGCTTCAAAATGAGAGTTGCTCAACGTTCAATCACAGAGAAAAACAAACATTGGCTAAACACAGAGTATAAGAGAAACTTTGTTTTTTCTAAAAAATATAAGAGAAACACACCAAGCTAAACCTTTCAACAATAAAGGAATTAAGACTGATACATTGATCAATATAGAAACTAAAATTTTGGGAAATAGATGAGTTGTCTTCTCCCCGAGCTACTTTTCTTCGGTCCATTTGGTTTGGTTGCTTCAACCTCTTTTTCAAAAATTCTTCAGCTTGGGTTTACGAAGGCTATACAAATAAATATTGTATAATACGTTACTTTCACTTGTTCATTCGTGATTCATCCATAAGTTATTAGTAGAAACATTACCTCTCTAATGAGTGTTGGTGCTTCTGTGTGTGTTTCTTTCCACTCTTGTTTGTACGAAACCAGTATGTATCCAGTAGTTAATCCAAGCGCAAAACCAGTATGTTTCTTTCCACTCTTGCTGCAATCCAGCTAAACACCCCTTCATCCTCTTCTTTTGGCTCCAGCGTTTCAGACTGTTGTGGTGATGACATGTGGATATCTCTCAGGGCCGGTCCTCGTCCAAGCCGGATGAAACATTGGATTTGGGCCTCAAATCTTTTTGAAAAAATTATATATATATATATAGGCCCCCAAAAAATTTTGGACAAATCTCTCAAATAGACATTTGTGAAGTTTTTGTCACAAAAATAGCTTTCAAGAAAAAAAATGACCAAAATAAATCTTTTTAAATTTTTTTTTTTTATATTTTTAAACTTTTATTTAATTATAAACATCACCTCCAAAACCCAACCCCATAACTCTAAACCCTAAGTTAAGATTAATTAACCCAAATGATATAAATATATATATTTACACCATTTAATAAAGTCTATTTTGGTCATTTTTTATTGAGCGTTATTTTGGGATAAAAAAATTTTTAGGTCTATTTTAGTCTTTATCTCAAAAAACATTTTTTGCGCCCCTCCCCCAATTCGTAAAAAAAATATTAGTTGAAATCGTTAAGAAATTGCCTTTGACCCCATAAATCTAACGGCCAACCCTGATTATCTCTGCAATCTTCGTCAAGAGCAGGACCGAAAAAGTCCCGAGTTGTTCTCGAAGGAAGAGCAAAGCTGCCTTCGGAACTGAATGCCCCCTGGTACTAGACCAACAAGCTGGTTGTGGGAGAAGTTCATGTACGCAAGGAATGAGAGTTTTCCTAGCTCTTGTGGACTTTCTCCTGAAAGCTTGTTTTGAGAAATGTCAAGTGACTCGAGAGCTGTTAGAATCCCCATAATTGATGGGATATGGCCAGTGAAAGCATTGTTTGACAAGTTGAGAACATGAAGCAGCTCTTTCAATAAGCCGATGGATTTTGGAATCTATCCTACAAATCTGTTTCCAGAGAAGTCGAGTTGCTGTGTAGATTGTTAAGATACGTTCCAGCTCCATTTCTATTCCTTTATTCATCAAAACCACTGAATCCTGGTAATAACGTTCTTCCCTGTAATTTAGATTCGATCCATCTTCAAGTGATGACATATTTATCCAATTCACAAAACAAACCGATGGTAACTCTCCATTGAAATGATTATGTGATATGTCGAAGATCTTCAGCGTAAAGAACAAGGCTTGATGTACTGGTCCATGAAATGCATTGTAGCGTAAGACAAGAACTTTCAGGTTTGTTAGAGAACTCAAACAGAAAGGCAACGTGTCGTTGATCCTGTTGTTTTCTACATTTAAAACTTCAAGAGTAAAGAAATGGGTCAAAGATCTTGGAAGGCATCCAACTAGTTGGTTATGACCGATGTCGAAAGACCTTAGACTTTTAAATACATTCTCTGGAAGACCTCCACTAAGACTGTTCCGGCGAAGATTTAGAACTGAAAGATTACTCTTAAGATTTCCCATATGAAAGTGGGATGGAACCACTGAAGTTGTTGCTAGACAAATCGAGATTTTGTAGAGACTGAAACTCGCATATGAGAGAAGGAATTTTTCCTCTAAAATTATCTGTGATGAAGAGGCTAACGATAGGTATTGTGATATTTACTTTCGACAACTGGTGGCTATAAACCATGGCAAGCATAAACAGATAAATCCATTGAAAAACTTAAAATAATAAAGAAAACCAATTAAATCTTAGATCTGAGATTTTTAAGTTTGACAGATCATGCATCAGTTGCACTACCCGAAAAAGGCATACGTGAGCTTGGGATACCACTCTGAACACTACTCGCTATGTTACCTGACGCTTGACTCTGCAGGCAAGGCACAGAAATAAAATATATATGTGTAACATCCAGTCTCTAAAGTAAGCAGGGTTCGAGGTCTAAAGCAGTGGGGGTACCTGTCCAGCCGCATTCTTAATGAATGTAACTTCTTCAGTAAAATTGAAGTTTTCCAATATCCTCCCACATAAATTACATGCCCTACATACACATCAATCATAACTCGGAACTAACAAGAAACCTTCAAAAAGGATTGAAAACACTTACAAAGCACAGTCGTAGCCGTAGGGGCGACATCCGACAACTTTCTTCGCACAATGGTTACACCATACCATGGCGGCTAGATCTCACGAGCAAGTGGAAAGAGATTAGGGCTTCAATTGTATTGATTCGTGTATCAAAAGAAACACTCGTCCTTTTTATATCGACCTCTCCTGCTACGTTGTTAAATGGGCCAGAGTTTCGCAGGCCTGTATGATTAAAAATTAACGTCTGTAACATGAGGTTGTAATCCAGAGTTTGAAGATCGCTCCAAGCTTACGAGCTCACTTCTCTGACTGCTAAAAAAAAAAGAATTCTCACGTTTGATTAGCTGATTCTAAGTTTGTTGAAATTTTCAGATGC
>CAJHQQ010006222.1:0-10847 GCA_905132885.1 Moricandia moricandioides | reverse complement strand
TAAGGCTCTGATACCATGTAAGTTTAGTGAAGAATAGGATGAAGAACACTTAAGAACAGAGGAGAAAGAGAGATATCGATCCGGGAACAAAGAGAGAGAGAGAGAGAGAGAGAGAGAGCTAGGGCTTTCACTCGACAGAATAGGAAGTATAGAAGGATTCTTATTTCTTTGGTTTGTTTACACTGATTTACACTCTTTAAATAGACAAGGCAAGACTAAAGAAAGTAATAAACAATGTGGGTCTGTCCGAGGGACAGTGACCTCTCACGAACGGCATCAACCCTTAAATGGGTCATGTGACTTAAACTATAAACAACTCTCAGGCTGTACTATAATATAAACTAATCCTTCCTTGTCTTGACTCTCCCCAACGGCCTTCTCAGCTCCAGACAAGTAAGTTTAAATGTTTCCTTTGCTTCCAAGGCACTCTAGGTCGAGTTAGGTAATTAGGTTATCCGTACAAGTTGTACGGACCAAGATGTCTCTTATTCTCTTCTCTTAATCTTCTTGTGATCAGCCTTCTATGTTTCTTCTGATGATCAATAGACTGATGATGCATTACATGTAGCTAACTTGTTCTTTAAGGAGGTTGTACGTTTGCATGGCATGCCTAGAACTATAGTTTCTAATAGGGACACTAAGTTTCTTAGTTACTTTTGGAAGACACTTTGGTCTAAGTTAGGCACTAAGCTATTGTTCTCTACTACATGCCATTCACAAACTGATGGGCAAACTGAGGTAGTTAATAGGACTTTAGGAACACTCCTGCGTGCATTCATTAGAAAGAACTTAAGGACATGGGAAGAATACTTACCACATTGTGAATTTGCATACAATCATGCTATGCATTCTGCTTCTAAGTATTCTCCTTTTGAAATTGTTTATGGGTTCAATCCCACCTCTCCTTTGGATCTAATGCCTTTACCTGAGTGTGAAAGGATAAGTCTAGATGGCAAGAAGAAAGCCGAGTTGGTTCAACAGATTCATGAGAAGGCTAGACAGAACATTGAGCAGAAGACCAAGCTTTATGAGAAGCAAGCTAACAAGGGGAGACGTGTGAGGACCTTTGAAGTTGGTGACCAAGTGTGGTTGCACCTGAGGAAGGATAGGTTCCCCAACGAGAGGAAGTCCAAGCTGATGCCAAGGGTTGATGGACCTTTTGAGATCATCCACAAGATCAATGACAATGCCTACAAGCTTGATCTCCAAGGTAAGTATGATGTATCAAATACCTTCAATGTCACTGACTTGGCTCCTTTTGCTGTAGATGAACCTGATTTGAGGACAAATCCTTTTCAAGAGGGAGGGGATGATGTGATCATGGACCGGATCACTAAGGAGGACAAGGAGAGTCTAGATGAGCCACATGAAGCCACATTGCACCAACCACTTGGTGATGATGCTCTAGCCATTCCTGAAGGTCCCATGACTCGTTCCAGAGTCAAGAAGCTTAAGGAGAATGTTGTTGGATTACTCACTTCACATCCACAACCAGAAAGTCTTGGACAAGGTCTGATCCGGGATGTCTTGATCACCATTCAAGCCATCTCTACATCAAACTGAGTTAGTGTCTAGGCAAGACATGGGGTGCGTGCTCTTTTCCTTGCTTTTGGTTTTGTCCCACGAGGTTTTCCAGGAGGAAGGTTTTTAACGAGGCCACAACTTGTCTTCACATCACTTAGGCTCTATTTTCGGTCCAAGGCTACATGAAGTTCCATTTTATTTCATTTTTAAACTTATGTTAAACTTAGACTATAGTTTTTCTCTCTTTCCTTTTTTGGTCCATTGTCGAAACCCTAGAGAGTATGTTCTCTGGTTTCTTATTTAAAGGGTTCTCTACACCCTATTGTACTCATGCAGTCTTTTAATAAACCAGTAACATTCATTCTTGACGGCTCTCTCTCTCTAGAAAGCTTGCCGAGTTCTGGTGTGTAGTATCCAGAGACCTAAGGGTGTTTGTTTGGTGTGTCATATCCAAATCATTCATCTAGGAGTATCAAGAGATCATTAATCCCTCTTGTGTCACCATTCAATCCACACGCCTTGAAGAACTTGAGTCTCTGATTCGTTCTTGCAAGGATCTATCCATTCCCATCAACCAAAGAGCATCCTAGGGACGCATCAACCAGTAAAAGATTTCTAGGGAACAAGACAAGCAAAAAGGAAAATAGAAAACAAGCATAAAGGAAAAGAAAACAAGCTTGTCTTGCAAGACAAAACAAAAAAGGAGAAACCGGCTAGGTAAAAGGAAAAGATCAAGCAAAATGGAAAAACTTCTAAACTTTTTCCTAATCTCTTCTAAGGTTTTCTAGCACCCTAACAGCCTTATTCTACTCGTGTTCAAGGTGATAAACAAGTCAAACAAATGCACAAAGTGATCGACAAAGATGATGCATGCGGCTAGGGTTACTCTCTCTCTAGGGTTTCCGCAAAAACCAAATAAGGGAAGTCTAAAATTCTTGTCTAATCTATTATGAAACTCGAGCAGCCTTAGTTAGATGAGTTCTACTGCTTATTCAAGATGATATAGATGAGACACGAATGAAACAACAAAAGAAACAAGAGAGGATAGCGAGTACTTCCCAACCAAAGTTGCTTTGATACCACTTGATGCGTCCCTAGGATGCTCTTTGGTTGATGGGAATGGATAGATCCTTGCAAGAACGAATCAGAGACTCAAGTCCTTCAAGGCGTGTGGATTGAATGGTGACACAAGAGGGATGGATGATCTCTTGATACTCCTAGATGAATAACTCGGATATGACACACCAAATTAGACACCCTTAGGTTCTGGATACTACACACCAGACTCGACACACTTTCTAGAGAGAGAGCCGTCAAGGAGAAAGAAACTTGTTTATTAAAAAGCTGGATGAGTACAATAGGGTTTAGAGACCCATTTAAATAAGAAACCAGAGAACATGCTCTCTAGGGTTTCGACAATAACCAAAAAAGGAAACTATGGTTTAACATAAGTTTTTAAAATGAAATGAAATGAAAATGTAAACTTCTATAGTCTTGGACCGAGATAGCACTTAGGTGATGTGAAGACAAGTTGTGGCCTCATTAAAAACCTTCCTCCGGAAAACCTCGTGGGACAAAACCAAAAGCAAGGAAAAGAGCACGCACCCCATGTCTTGCCTAGACACTAACTCAGCTTGATGTAGAGATGGCTTGAATGGTGATCAAGACATCTCAGATCAGACCTTGTCCAAGACTTTCTTGTTGTGGATGTGAAGTGAGTAATCCAACAACATTCTCCTTGAGCTTCTTTGATGCGTCCCTAGGATGCTCTTTGGTTGATGGGAATGGATGGATAGATCCTTGCAAGAACGAATCAGAGACTCAAGTCCTTCAAGGCGTGTGGATTGAATGGTGACACAAGAGGGATGGATGATCTCTTGATACTCCTAGATGAATAATTTGGATATGACACACCAAACTAAACACCCTTAGGTCTCTGGATACTACACACCAGAACTCGACACCTTCTAGAGAGAGAGAGAGCCGTCAAGAATGAATGATACTTGTTATTAAAAAGTTGGATGATTACAAGAGGGTGTAGAGAACCCTTTAAATAAGA
Organism: Moricandia moricandioides; assembly: GCA_905132885.1. Classification (NCBI taxonomy): domain Eukaryota; kingdom Viridiplantae; phylum Streptophyta; class Magnoliopsida; order Brassicales; family Brassicaceae; genus Moricandia; species Moricandia moricandioides. The sequence continues at coordinate 7,264 of CAJHQQ010006222.1, read as the reverse complement.
AACCTGAGACAAATCCTCTAGGGTTTCGACATTAAGCAAGAAAAGTAAAGAAAGGAAACTATAGTCTAAATTTAACTTAAGCTTAAAATGAAATAAAAATGTAACTTCTTTGAGTCTTGGACCGAGATAGGACTTAGGTGATGTGTAGACAAGTTGTGGCCTCGTTAAAAACCTTCCTCCTGGAAAACCTCGTGGGAAAAAAACAAAAGCAAGGAAAAGAGCACGCACCCCATGTCTTGCCTAGACACTAACTCAGTTTGATGTAGAGATGGATTGAATGGTGATCAAGACATCTCAGATCAGACCTTGTCCAAGACCTTCTTGTTGTGGATGTGAAGTGAGTAATCCAACAACATTCTCCTTAAGCTTCTTGACTCTGGAACGAGTCATGGGACCTTCAGGAATGGCTAGAGCATCATCACCAAGTTGTTGGTGCAATGTGGCTTCATGTGGCTCATCTAGACTCTCCTTGTTCTCCTTAGTGATCCGGTCCATGATCACATCATATGCACTCTTAAATGTTGTATCCTCAGCTACAAGCTCTTCAGGTTCAGGCTTCCATTCTTTGATGCTTTCCATGATCACATCATCCCCTCCCTCTTCAAAAAGATTTGTCCTCAAATCTGTTTTACCTACAATAGAGGGGACCAAGTCAGTAACATCGAAGTTTAAAATCAGATTACACTTACCTTGCAAGCCTCTTTGATAGGCATTGTTGCTGACTGGTTTGGATATGTAGAAGGCATTAATCCAATTAGTTCCTGATTCATTACTCAAACCTGATACATTGAAACAAAGCAAGTTAGCACATGAAAGTTTATCAAAGAGTAATAATCTTATCCCAAATTGGTTTTTGCTCGGTTTTGGCTTGTGTGCTGCATCTGGTGGTGCTTCTTTGATGAGGATGAATCCAGTGACGTCTTGGTGCTTATCCTGATCCACATCAGGTGTGATGTGATCATGGACCGGATCACTAATGAGAACAAGGAGAGTCTAGATGAGCCACATGAAGCCACATTGCACCAACAACTTGGTGATGATGCTCTAGCCATTCCTGAAGGTCCCATGACTCGTTCCAGAGTCAAGAAGCTTAAGGAGAATGTTGTTGGATTACTCACTTCACATCCACAACAAGAAAGTCTTGGACAAGGTCTGATCCGAGATGTCTTGATCACCATTCAAGCCATCTCTACATCAAACTGAGTTAGTGTCTAGGCAAGACATGGGGTGCGTGCTCTTTTCCTTGCTTTTGGTTTTGTCCCATGAGGTTTTCCGGAGGAAGGTTTTTAACGAGGCCACAATTTGTCTTCACATCACTTAGGCCCTATTCTCGGCCCAAGGCTAAATGAAGTTACATTTTTATTTCATTTTAAACTTATGTTAAACTTAGACTATAGTTTTCTTTCTTTCCTTTTTTGGTTTATTGTCGAAACCCTAGAGAGTATGTTCTCTGGTTTCTTATTTAAAGGGTTCTCTACACCCTCTTGTAGTCATCCAGTCTTTTAATAAAAAAGTATCATTCATCTTGACGGCTCTCTCTCTCTCTAGAAGGTGTGCCGAGTTCTGGTGTGTAGTATCCAGAGACCTAAGGGTGTTTAATTTGGTGTGTCATATCCAAGTTATTCACCTAGGAGTATCAAGAGATCATCCATCCCTCTTGTGTCACCATTCAATCCACACGCCTTGAAGAACTTGAGTCTCTGATTCGTTCTTGCAAGGATCTATCCATTCCCATCAACCAAAGAGCATCCTAGGGACGCATCAAGTGGTATCAGAGCAACTATGGTTGGGAAGTACTCGCTATCCTTTCTTGTTTCTTTTTGTTTTTCATTCATATCTCATCTATAACATCCTGATTAAGCATTAGAATTCCTCTGTTTAGGGCTGCTCATGACTGCATAAGAGTTTAGACAAAGATTTTTAAACTTTCCTTATTTGGTTGCATGCGAAAACCCTAGAGAGAGAAGAACCCTAGCCGCATACCCTCACTTGTCGATTGCTTTGTGCATTGCTTTAACCTGTTTATCACCTTGAACACGAGTAGAATAAGCTTATTAGGGTGCTAGGAAACCTTAGAAGAGATTAGGAAAAAGTTTAGAGGTTTTTCCTTTTTGCATGAACTCATTCCTTTTTACCTAGCCGATTTCCTTTTTACTTTTGTCTTGCATTACAAGCTTGTTTCTTTTCCTTTTTGCTTGTTTTCTTTTTCCTTTTTTGCTTGTCTTCTTCCCTAGAAACCCTTTTACTGGTTGTCTTGTTTGTCTTTGAGCAGGAACCATGGTGTCCGAGTCTGAAGAAGAGGCTGATCTCGTCCGGAGGAACAAACTCCTCATGGAAGCAATGACCGATCAATTCAACCAGAGTATGGTGGCAACCATGACCGAGATGATGAGGACCAACCTCAATGACATCAGGAGAGAGCTTAGAGAAGACATCAGGAGAGCTACTAGTCACTTGCCAAACCAAGAGACTAGGAGAGAAGAGAGACTGCAAGCAACTCGCCAAGCAACTCGCCAAACAACTCGCCAAGAACATGATGGTTATGAGGAGACTGATGAAGAGTATGATCACCTCAGCTCATCCTCAAGAAGACCTAGGCGTGCCCAAGAGAGAAGAATGAACCAGGGAGATGATCTTGCCGGTTTGAAGATCAAGATACCCCCATTCCATGGCAAAGCTGATCCGGATGCCTACCTTGAGTGGGAGAAGAAGATTGAGCTAGTCTTCCAGTGCAAGCAGTACACAAACCACAAGAAGATTCAGATTGCTGCCACTGAGTTCTATGACTATGCTCTAAGTTGGTGGGATCAGTACCTCACAACTCGTAGGAGGAATGGAGAGGAACCGGTTGAAAATTGGACAGAGATGAAGTCAATTATGCGCAAGAGGTTTGTTCCAAGCCATTACCTTAGAGACTTGCACCACCGGCTGAGGAAACTTACCCAAGGTTCAAGGCCAGTGGAGGAGTATTACCAGGAGATGGAGTTACTCATGCTTAGGGCTAACATATCAGAGGATAGAGAAGCAACCATGTCAAGGTTCCTTTGTGGTCTAAACCGAGAGATACAAGACAATGTTGAGATGCAACATTATGTGGAGCTTGAAGAAATGCTACACAAGGCTTTCTTGTTGAGCAACAACTCAAGAGGAGGGGACACTCACGCAATCAGTATGGCTCTAACCGGTTACACAACAACAAGGAAGAGAAGTCACCTTACCTTAAGGAGTCTAAGCCATTCCAGAAGGACAACAAGTCCTATCCAAGGAAACCAAGCAGTGCTCTTGACAAGGGCAAAGGCAAGGTTGAAGCTTCTAGTTCCAGAGCTCGTGATGTCAAGTGCTTCAAGTGCCAAGGAAGAGGACATTATGCCAATGAGTGTACCAACAAGAGAGTCATGTTCTTACGGGAAGATGGAGAGTATACCTCAGGAGATGACAACACCGAGTCTGACCAAGAAGACACTGAAGAAGAACTTGAAGAAGGACCAGTCCAGGGGAAGCTTTTAGTTGCAAGAAGGCTTCTAAGCTTGCAAAACAAGGCTGAGGAGCTAGAGCAACGTGAGAACCTCTTCTACACCCGGTGCTTGGTCCAAGGAAAAGTGTGCAGCCTCATTGTTGATGGAGGAAGTTGTGTCAATGCTGCGAGTGAGACAATGGTTCAAAAGTTGGGATTGAAGGTTCAGAAACATCCCAAACCTTACAGGTTACAATGGCTGAATGAAGAAGGCACCATGAAGGTTTCAAGTCAAGTTCTTATTCCCTTAGCCATTGGGAGATATGAAGATGAAGTCTTGTGTGATGTGTTGCCTATGCAAGCTGGTCACATACTTCTTGGAAGGCCATGGCAATCTGATAGACGTGTGATCCATGATGGGTTCACCAACAAGCATTCCTTCTTGTTCAAGGGCAAGAAGACTACTCTGGTTCCCTTGACACCCAAGGAAGTACAACAAGATCAGATTCAACTCCAAAAGAAGAAGGAGATTGATCTAAAACCGGCTGGAACTAAGCAGCCAAACTTCTATGCCAACATGGGTGATATCAAAAGAACTCTCAACTCTAAACAATCAGCTATCTTACTTGTGTTTAAAGAGGCTCTATTGAACTTAACTGATTCTACACCGGTGTATCCGAGTGAAATGGTTTCTCTTTTGCAGGAGTTTCAAGATGTATTTCCAGAGGACAATCCCATTGGTTTACCACCTTTGAGAGGGATTGAGCATCAGATCGACTTTGTGCCAGGATCTACACTTCCAAACCGTCCAGCATATAGAAGCAATCCGGTTGAGACCAAGGAGTTGCAAAGACAAGTGGAAGAACTAATGGAGAAGGGCTATATCCGAGAGAGTTTGAGCCCATGTGCTGTACCAGTGCTGATGTGATCATGGACCGGATCACTAAGGAGGACAAGGAGTGTCTAGATGAGCCACATGAAGCCACAATGCATCAACCACTTGGTGAGGATGCTCTAGCCATTCCTGAAGGTCCCATGACTCGTTCCAGAGTCAAGAAGCTCAAGGAGAATGTTGTTGGATTACTCACTTCACATCCACAACAAGAAGGTCTTGGACAAGGTTTGATCCGAGGTGTCTTGATCACCATTCAAGCCATCTCTACACCAAACTGAGTTAGTGTCTAGGCAAGACATGGGGTGCGTGCTCTTTTCCTTGCTTTTGGTTTTGTCCCACGAGGTTTTCCAGGAGGAAGGTTTTTAACGAGGCCACAACTTGTCTACATATCACCTAAGTGCTATTCTCGGTCCAAGACTAATAGAAGTTGCGTTTTATTTCAATTTAAACTTATAAACTATAGTTTTAGTTCTTTCCTTTTTTGATGCATTGTCGAAACCCTAGAGAGTGTGTTCTCTGGTTTCTTATTTAAAGGGTTCTCTACACCCTTATGTAATGATCCAACCTTTTCAATACAAGTATTATTCATCTTTGACGGATCTCTCTCTCTAAAAAGAAGTGTGCCGAGTTCTGGTGTGTCATATCCAGAGTCTAAGGGTGTTTAGTTTGGTGAGTCATATCCAAATCATTCACCTAAGAGTATCAAGAGATCATTCATCCCTCTTGTGTCACCATTCAATCCACACGCCTTGAAGAACTTGAGTATCTGATTCGTTCTTGCAAGGATCTATCCATTCCCATCAACCAAAGAGCATCCTAGGGACGCTTCAAGTGGTATCAGAGCAACTTTGGTTGGGAAGTACTCGCTATCCTCTTTTGTTTCTTGTTTGTTTTCTTGTTTCAATCCGTGATTCATCTTTAACATCTTGAATAAGCATTAGACTACTTTGTTTAGGGCTGCTCGCGATTCATAATAGATTAGACAAGCATTCTTAGACTTCCTTTTTTGGTTTTTTCGGAAACCCTAGAGAGAGAGTAACCCTAGCCGCATGCATCATCCTTGTCGATTGCTTTGTGCATTGCTTTAAGTTGTTTATCACTTTGAACACGAGCATACTAGGATTGTTAAGGTGTTAGAAAACCGTAGAAGGAGTTTAGGCAAAAGTTTAAGAAGTTTTTCCATTGTGCTTGACCATTTCCTTTTTGCTTGAAATCGATTTCCTCTTTCTAGCCGATTTCCTTTTCACTTTTGTCTTGCATTGTAAGCTTGTTTGCTTTTCCTTTTTGCTTGTTTTTGATGTGATCATGGACCGGATCACTAAGGAGGACAATGAGGAGAGTTTAGATGAGCAACATGAAGCCACAATGCATCAACCATTTGATGAGGATGCTCTAACCATTCCTGAAGGTTCCATGACTCGTTCCAGAGTCAAGAAGCTTAAGGAGAATGTTGTTGGATTACTCACTTCACATCCACAACAAGAAGGTCTTGGACAAGGTTTGATCCGAGATGTCTTGATCACCATTCAAGCCATCTCTACACCAAACTGAGATAGTGTCTAGGCAGACATGGGGTGCGTGCTCTTTTCCCTGCTTTTGGTTTTGTCCCACGAGGTTTTCCAGGAGGAAGGTTTTTAACGAGGCCACAACTTGTCTACAAATCACCTAAGTGCTATACTCGGTCCAAGCCTATTAGAAGTTGCATTTCATTTCATTTTTAACTTATAAACTATAGTTTGCTTTCTTTCCTTTTTTGGTTCATTGTCGAAAACCCTAGAGGCATGTCTCTGGTTTTCTTATTTAAAGGGTTATCTACACCCTTATGTAATCATCCAATCTTTTCTATACAAGTTTATTCATCTTTGCGGCTCTCTCTCTCTCTAAAAGAAGTGTGCCAAGTCTGGTGTGTCATATCCAGAGCCTAAGGGTGTCTAGTTTGGTGTGTAATATCCAAACCATTCATCTAGGAGTATCAAGAGATCATCCATCCCTCTTGTGTCACCATCCAATCCACACGCCTTGAAGGACTTGAGTCTTTTGATTCGTTCTTGCAAGGATTATCCATTCCCATCAACCAAAGAGCATCCTAGGGACGCATCAAGTGGTATCAGAGCAACTTTGGTTGGGAAGTACTCGCTTTCTCTCTTTGCTTTTGTTTCTTGTTTGATTTCTTGTTTGCTTTTGATTATTGCATCCGTGTAGCATCTTTTGTTTTCGGTTGTTGTTTTCTTGTTTCAATCCGTGAATCATCTTTGTCTTTTGAATAGCAGTAGAACTCATCTAAACTAGGGCTGCTCGAGTTGCATAAGGTTTTTTAGACAAGAATTATAGAAGTTTCCTTTTTTGAAATTTTCGGAAAACCCTAGAGGAGAGTAACCCTAGCCGCATGCATCTTCTTTGTTCGATCACCTTGTTCTTGTGTCTAAGTTGTTTATCACCTATAACACGAGTAAAAGAAGCTTGTTAGGTTGCTAGGAAAGCTTAGAAGAGTTTAAGAAAAGGTTTAGAAGTTTTTCCATTTAGCTTGAATCGATTTCCTTTTCACTTAGCCGATTTCCTTTTCACTTTGTCTTGCATTGTACGATTGTTTGCTTTTCCTTTTTACTTGTTTTTCTTTTCCCTTTTTGCTTATCTTCTTCCCTAGAACTCTTTACTGGTTGTCTTGTTTGTCTTTAAGCAGGTACAATGGTGTCCGAGTCTGAGGAAGAGGCTGAACTCGTCAGGAGAAACAAACTCCTCATGGAAGCTATGACCGAGCAACTTAACCAAAGTATGGTAGCCACCATGACCGAGATGATGAGGACCAGCCTCAGTGACATCAGGTGGGATTCGTTCTTGCAAGGATTATCCATTCCCATCAACCAAAGAGCATCCTAGGGACGCATCAAAAACCTTCCTCCTGGAAAACCTCGTGG